>JRUC01000162.1:0-34727 GCA_000806385.1 Leptographium procerum
CGCTCATACTGAGCCTTGCTCATGTAGAAAGCCGTCTCGCAGGCCAGCGTTGTGGACTTGACCTCGATGTAGTAGTCGGGCGTCCTGCCACCCCATGCGTCTCTGTCTAGGTAGCCCTTGTCGATGAGCATCTCTGTCAGCATGCCCTGGTCGTCCTTGTAGCGAATGTCTGACGTCTCTGCGCCGGACCATGGCGCCATGTCGGCGTGTGCCGGGTGCACTGTGACGTATCGGCGCATGTTGCTCTGCCAGGCGGCGTCTCGGGAGAAACTGGACAGCGGCGGGTTCACGAAGAGATTGGAGAGGAGCATTACAACCTGTTAAACACGCTGTCAGATCCTGATCGATTGGGGAAAAACATGGTCATGACCATGACTCACATAAAGCTCGCCAGCCGCGCCAATCTTGCAGTCTCTTTCAAACTGGCTGGCCGCGTGTATCCGAGTGGTCCAGTCTGGCTCGAATGGGGTGCCCAAAGATGGCAATGCCGCCTGCAACTCGGTTGTGCTGAAGGATCCCTGGCTGGGAAGATGTGCTTGCACGGCCCTGGCCATGACCCTGTCCAGAATGTCAATGTAGAGCTGGTCACTCTCGTACCGGTCGCGGTCGGATCTGGGCGTGAAGAGGCCCGGTCGGAACGGCGAGGGCAAGGGCGAGGGCGGCTGTAGTTGTCCAGGTGATGACTGGCTTGACGTCCGCAGTGCCACGCTCGATCCGTTATTGGAAGAGGAGTCGTCGAGAGCTTCGCCTGTAAAGCGAGCCGAAGAATTACGGACAGGCACGGTGTGTACAGAAACGGCATGGGTGCCATCCCGGCCGTGGACGGAGGGAACAGAAGCGCTGCGCTCTACTCGCATAGCAGACTGGGCGTGGACCGTCTCGATCGTCTCGGCCTCATCTTGGCTCTCCTGCTGTACTGTGTCCTCCGCGTCGGCCGACGCCAAGCTGTCGGCTGGATACTCGACGTCCATGTTCAAAACGCTAATGGAAGATATGCCGTTGTCCTCCAGCGCTGTGCTGACTCTCCGTGGCGGTGAGAGAAGAACATCCCGGGTCGCATTGACGCCATCTTCGCTCATGCGCCCACAGATCAGGGTGGTCGGGTGTGTCATCATGCTCTCGAAGAGCCGCCGGGCCAGAAGATTCGTAAATGTATACGTTTGGTCGTCCTCGTCCTCGGGCACATAAACTTTCCATCCAGAGCCGCCACCGCCACCACCGCCACCACCGCCATCATTGTCGTCGATGTGCAATTTTATGCGCCGGCCTTCTGCCGTGTGTGGGACTCCGTCCTGCGTGAGACAAAGGTCGGCAGAGACGCCGCGCGTTGCGAGAACCTCGGTATGGCGCAGGGTTTCGTAAAAGGCCTCGGTTTCGTGCAGCGTCGCGGTGCGAGAGCTGCCAAAGTGATGGGCCACCCTTTCGGAGAAATGTCAGCACGCAGAACTTGGTCCTTCCAGGCGTTTTTATATTCCCGGGTGACAAGGTGGCTGCTAACTCACCTCACAATTGCGTGTGCCCGGTTTCGAAGCTGCCGGTTTGGGTCTGCCACCGGGACGACGATGCCTCCAGCATATGAGGTCGCTTCCCTGACACATCGAGAGACGCTGCGGTCGCTGAGCCCCGTCCAGTCAAGAAAGGGACGCAGTCGTGTGGTTTCGTCGAGAGAGAAGTCGAGAAACTTGCATTTGGCATCGAAGGACTGCCTCAACGCTTCGCGGTCTGCCACAAAAAACTCCACAGCCTTAGATACACATTTTACGTGCCCAGAAGGGTAGCGGCAAGGAAAGATAGGGCTGTCCGTGATTGTTCGCACGCCTCCGTCATAGCCCTGCTCGTTAGACTGCAGCGGAGCGTTGGTTGTCCAGATAGAGCTCTTGACGTCGTCCACTGTGGCATCCCCTCTGGCTCCCAGTTGACTCAGCTCGTCGACGGCCATGGTAAGGTTGACAGGCTGGACGCCGACCACACTGACAAACAGGTCTTCAAGGTCTTCGTAATCTTCGTTGAGGGAGACTCTACCGCGAAGCCGGGCCGCAGAGGACCACACACACTGCGATGGCTTGCGCCATGCCACGCCGTCTCCTTCCGAAGGAGCGTAGATGAGAGCACGCAGCTCGAATTTCGCCCTGGATAGAATAGTAAGATGAGCAAACTCATCTCATTACCGATGTCTTTGCTTCTCTCCATTTTTCACTGGCGGTGCTGCTGTCATCCACTTACATGATTATTCCCTTGGTGACAATGCCAGCGATGCTTGGTCTTAAAGTATTTAGCGCTTCATACCATGCCTTGATCTCGTCAAAATCATCGCAGCCCGAAGTCTTGAGCGCTTGGAGCTCGGCCACGTAATCCTCCCAGCCGCATTTCTTCATGACACCGACCGTGTCCATGAAGAGTTTGGAGCAATAGGCAATGTCCATATCGTTGGAAGCGTAGAATGGCTTGTAGAGGCGCTCTAATGCATATTTCGTTTTCATGGCTCGAGGCTCCTGCCACACACATTCGACTGTAGAGGCCCAGCTGATACTGTTGTTCGGGTGTGGAATGAGAATGGCTTTGGTATTTGCAAAAGTGTTTCTACACACACATTGCCGTCAGCGCTAAGCATGGACAAGATGGAGCTTTCATGGGCCATCGACATACCTGATCTTCTTCCCGGCCATTTCTCGTTCATGGTGCTCGCGATGCTTGATTTGGATGTGTTCATACAATCCCAAGAACTTGTGAATACTCGCAGGCTTTTCCGTGACAGCACTCCATGCGTACCTCAGCATGCTCAGCGCAAAGTCGAGATCTGTGGAAGGACAGCCTATCTGCAGATAATGCAGAAGCGACGTCCACTCAGCCGGAAGGGCGTCATGAACCGGGCTGGAATTGCTTGCCGAGACTTCACTGGTGCCGTCCAGCCACAGCCACGGGAAAAAGGCATCAGACTCGAGATACTGCTTCACGCGTGCCTCCAGACTCCTGGTAGGAAAAAAGGTCTTTGAGAATTCCTCCAGGGAACCGTCTCGGCAAAGTACAGGCACTCTGCTCAGCCAGTCCAGAAAGTTCGTCAGGAAGGTGTTCCCAGTCTGCTGGTGCCAGAGGCGAAGACCACCTAGAAATTTGTCTGGTCTGGATGCTGCTAGGTATTCCGCCAGCTTGAAAGAACCCCCATCACTATAATACCTGGCGTACTTGTCCACACCTAGGCAAGCATGAAACCAATCTTTCCATTGCCATTTTTGCTCCGGTGGCTGTTTGGGCACCTGACTATTGAACTAATCCGGGTGCACAAATCCGTTTTCATGCTGTGGGAATCCCTTTGCGCCGTCCCCCGGATTTTTGCCGGTCGGGGTCGGTTTTAGCAACTGCCAGGCACCGTACGGCTCATCACTAGCAAGATAGAGATGTGGAGGTGCTGCCGGCTTGTTTTCCGAATCGTAGATGTACAGACCAGTGTACCGCCGGTCTGTTACGGTCTGCACATGGTCTGTCGAGTAAAGAAAGTGGAGATGAATCTTGGAGGCACTGGATTCAACGCGTTTTTGCTGATCTTTTTTATGTGCAACAAAGATCAGAAGTCGAACACGAGATATGGAAGCTGTCTTCACGCCAAGGTTTTGGAAAAGTAAGAGCCGATCTTTGTCGACAACCTCTTTTGACAGTAAGGGTAGTCCGATATCACATGGTATTTGCAGTTGGCTAGTCGTAGAGAAGTACACTGCACCGGACAATGGAGACACCCAGCTACCATTTTCTAGTGGCAGTAGAGGCATCTTTCGAATAGGGTCTCGAACATCGGTAGAGCCCGTTGAGTACATATAATTTAGAAGTCTTGCTGCCCGAGAATGCCACTCCTCCGTTGTCTCGGGAGATCTCATTCGTGATGTCGACGAGGGCGTTCCCAAATCGTTTTCGATCCAGTCCAGGAGCTCCCTAGATAAAGCATTCCTGAGTCTGTACGCACTCAACACATTCAGCTCGTCTTGAGTGTGTTTCTTCGAGATGGCAGACGCACTGCATACAGTACCGCGACCGCCACCTTCAAACAACGGGTCGCCATGCTCATCAAGAGCCCGGTCGTGAAGGCGCACAATCTGCCAAACATATTTTGCTTCTCCCTCCAGCTGGCTTTGCACAACACCTTTGACATCGTAAGTCAAGTATAGGTGGATTCCCTTGACAATGTTTTTCCACAGCCAGTCCCACCGCCTGGCCTCCCTGTCGGGAGGCAAGTACTGCACCCATCGGTACCTCAATGATTCGTCGCTGTCAAAACTCCCGGATGGCAGCAAAGAAAACGGCGGGAATTTGCTCAATAAGTGCAAGGTTACGGGCTGAGTCGGCGCGAATGTCCTGCCTGCTCGCGTTGGTGACAAAGTCGGCCTGGATGATGAAACGAAAGCCAGAATTGCGAACGGGAAGGAAGGCAAAGATATCCTGGTCCTCGATGATGGGAGCTCTTGGCTTCGTATCTGAAAGCGGAAACGCCAGAACGATTTCGGGGTTGGTATTTGAGTCCTCTCTATTATCGCTCTTTGGAATATTGCTGACCACGCGTCTGGTAACATGAAACTTTCGAGACGTTTCTTTTGCGGGCACACCTCCGCGGACTTCCCGCCTTGAAATCTCTGTTACCTTGACCCTCCCGATCAGGGGTCTAAGCTGATAAACTGTAGTAATATCATCACCTCCTGTCTCATGCACATAGATACGGATCACGCGCAGCCTTCGTAGAAATAGAAGCATGGTATCCTGGAATTGTGCAAGCTCCTCAGTGATGGACGAGCGTGTCTTTCTCAGGGTGATAGGGTCCGTTTCGTCATGGTGAAGGTACAGCGTCATCCTTGTCAGAGGCCGGCCTATCTCTTGGGAGATGGGCGCCTGCTCCGCTGGTGGATTTTCCTCCCATACTGGAGATATCATGCCCATGCCCGAGTCGCCTGGACTGTGCCGAAAAGAGGAGGAAAAATGGCCCGATTCGATGTGCACCTTCCAGGCCACCATGAATACCGACTTGAAGCCAATACCCTTCTCTCCCGTGTAGCCTTCTAATGCTTTCTTTGAACTCTGTCCGATGGAGCAGATGGCGAGGAGGTTGTCCTCTGTAAAGCCGTCTTCGTTGCATTCGACGATTATGCGATCTGGTATGTGAAAATCGATATATGGATCTCGAAGAAAGCATCTCTTGTATAGATTGTCGTCTGCATTCTGCGGCAGCTCGAAAACAAAACGGGCCTTGCTTGCATAAAGATCTTTCGCGAGCCTACCAAGGAAAGCGTTAGCATCACTAGGCGGCGTCTTTCCAAACAGGGCAAGAGACAGTCAGACGCACATTAAAACGCTGGATCCAATCAATTTATCCTTGCGAAGAAAAGCTTCCTCGATAAGGCGTCGACCAGCTGGCGTAGTGGATTCTTGCATAACCTCTTCGGAAAGGTAGCCATGCCTTTCAGATATGCTCGACACCAGCCGGCGAGCTTTTTCACGCGACGAAGGACGAGACATCTTGCTTGAGCTCAAGAAGTGTTGTATATCTCTGAATCCATAAACCAGCTCTGGGATCGGCAGACTGGCTTCTCAGATATGATGCGAGCGAAGGACTCCATAATATGCTGGCGCTCCATCTCTTGCGACAATATACTGAAACAGACCACAGCTCTAACTAAAGAGCTGGTTTGCACAAATTGTGCTTCGTATGAGTGTTTGAGCGCCCGCAACCATGGGAATATCACGGTGTTCCGTTCTCCATGTGGCCTAGTCGGATGCACGTAGGTCAAATTTACTTGATAGGGCACCTCGGCGCCAGATTGCAGAAGGCGGCTGCGCTTCATTTGCATGTCCGAGCTCGAGCGACAATAAACTTTCCTAGAACGAAAGCGGCGGTGTTCTGTGAGCAAGTAAGTTTCATTGTGCTCAGATAAGGGCCGAATGTAAGCGGTAGTGCAGAGGGAAGAGGAACAGCGATGGGAAACCATGCTGGAGGGCGGATTCCTCAAAGAGGAAATTGCGCATGGGCGGCCTTGGCAACAGCTGCCTAAAACACCATTGGAAACGTAATATGACTGAAGATAAAATCGAGGAGACGGCAGAATGGCAGAACAGGCATATCATCTAGAGGACGGCTAAAACAGCGATCAGAAGACGGAAACTAGCAGACGGACAAACGAATTGGTATGTTTGGAGTGTTTGTTTCATTCATTGACTACTGCAGTGCTATCTTACAACGCAAAGAGGAGCTTCTTGTTGTTGGCGATGATATGCAAACACTGTGGCGGAAGCGACTAGCAAACCACGGCAAATGGCGTCAAAACAAGTGCGGATTTTGCGACAAACTCTCTGTCTGTATCCACATCCCACCTCTTACCAGCTGCCATGGCCGCATCCGCAGCAAAGCGCCGACCCATCGTGGGCGTCTCCACAAAGATGTACTTTTCTCTCGCGCGCATGCGCGACTATACCGACGCCCTCGTGCAGCGCTTTGCTGCAGACGAGCAGTCCGGGCAATCCGGCCAGTCCGGCCGATCTGACAGCTCCCAGCACATCCTTGACCGCGTTGACGTCTTTGTGTTGCCCGACTTCGTGTCGCTGTCATCTGTGGTCGACCGCCTGCACGTCTCCGGCTTGCGCCTGCAGCCGGGCGCCCAGGACTGCGGCTGGGACGACTACGGCGCCTTTACCGGCGTTGTCTCGCCCGCCGTCCTCGCCGACCTTGGTGTGCGCATCGTGGAGATTGGCCACGCCGAGCGCCGCCGCCTGTTTGCTGAGACCGACGCCACTACCGCCGCCAAGGCCGCTGCCATCGCCCGCCATGGCATGGTGCCGCTGGTCTGCATCGGGGAAAGAGAGGGGCCGGGAAAGCTGGAAGAGGAGAAGGAGGAGGGAGAGAACGAGCTCAAAGGCGGCTTCGATGCAGATCAGACACGGCCGATCGGCTCCGTTCCCGCGGTCGCCGCCGCCATCGCCACCGTCGTCGCTCAGGTCGCGCCCGTGCTGGCAGCTGTCCCCGACACCGCTGAGGTCTTGCTTGCCTACGAGCCTATCTGGGCTATCGGCGCTGCTCAACCCGCGAGTGCTGCTTACGTCCGTGCCGTCGTTGCCGGCCTTCGGGCCTCAGCTCCCGTTCAGCATCGTGCTGCCGCCGCCCCCACGCGCATCCTCTATGGCGGTAGTGCCGGCCCCGGCCTGTTTGCCCAACTGGGCGGCGTAGTTGACGGCCTCTTTCTTGGCCGCTTCGGCCACGACACAGATGTATTTATGCAGACGGTCCGAGAGGTGGCAGAGCACGCTTGATGGGGTAAGAGGGCGGACACAAAGGCGAGTTTGACGGTGTACTTTCGGGTCGTCCCCATCACATGGCATAGGTGACAATCTCTATACCTTTCAGTGGTCGATTCATCCGTCAACGAAATAAAAAAAGAAGGAGAAAAAGAAATGTTTTGTGCACCCTCTATGTACCGTTCGGGTGTTGATGCATGAGAACAAAACTCAAAAAATAAAATTGAGTTGGAGCAACTCGGGATCGAACCGAGGACCTCCAGCTCTTCAGGCTGGCGCTCTCCCATCTGAGCTATTACTCCTATTGATTGAATGATGCCCCTTATCAGGAAATATGAAGGCCAATCCTATTCTTCGGCTGCGCTCGGAATCTCTGGCAGACCCACTGCTGGACCTTCCTCCCACTGCTAGTTGCTGCGGCGCCTAATGCGGAAATCATTCCTGACAAATGCAAAAAAATGTCTCCGAGAGGAGGATGTAAGGTGGGATATGTATGGCTAGGTGTCTCATTCGCTAGACCAGAGCTGTATATTGTACGACTTGCCCTGCAACAGTCCCCACCGGTCCCATCAAACACAAACCTCATCCTAACGCATATACTGAGCCTCTCCAGCAGTCATCAAAATGTCTGGCCAGCCGGTCCCCGTCATCTTGGGAAACCTGGGCTCTCGTAACCCTTTTCTGTCTGATGAAGGCATTGCTAGAGCCTTGACTATCCTCAAGGCCCACGGCGTCGCCAAGCTGGATTCTTCTCAGGTCTACGGCTCTTCCGAGGAGCGCATCGGCCAGACCAAGGCCGGCGAGCAGTTCACCGTCGACACCAAATGGGGCAGCACGGCCTATTTCTCCAACAAGGCGCTGAGCTGGGCCACCAAGGACTACATCGTCACATCGGCCAAGGAGAGTATCGCCCGCCTCGGCGTACAGCAGGTGGACATCTTCTACCTGCACCACACGGACCCAAACACGTCCCTCGCCGAGACGCTCGCAGGAGTCGACGAGGTCTACCGTCTCGGGCTCTTCCGCCGCTTTGGTCTGTCCAACTACGACGCCGCCGAGGTGCAGGCAGTCTATGACACGGCCAAGGCGCACGGCTTCGTGCTGCCCACCGTCTACCAGGGCAACTACAACGCCGCCGCCCGCCACGCCGAGTCTGAGCTGTTCCCGACTCTGCGCAAGCTTGGAATCGCGTTCTACGCATACAGTCCGCTGGCTGGCGGCCTGCTGACAAAGACTGCCGAGGAGATCAAAGCCGGCAAAGGCCGCTTCTCCCCCGGCAGTCTGTACGGCAAGCTGTACGGCAGGCCGGCCATCCTCGCTAGCTTGGCCGCGTGGGAAAAGGCCGCCGGCGATGAAGGCGTCTCTCAGGCTGAGCTGGCTTACCGCTGGGTGGCATCGAACTCCATCCTCAGCCAGGAGCACGGTGACTCCGTCGTCATCGGAGCGAGCTCTCATGAGCAGCTAGAACAGACACTGTCTTCTATTGCAAAAGGTGGCCTTAGCACAATGGCCGTCACTGCCATTGATGACTTCTGGAAGAGCGTTGAATGCGAAGCTCCCCGCAACAATAATGAAGAGCTTTGAGAGATGGGAAATGGGAGGACGCGACTAGGCTGTGATCCACTGAAAGGTCAGTCCTGGTTAAAGACAGCGTTGGACTAAAGTGCATGGCTGGATGCCCTGAACAGTGTTTTACCTCTATTCGCTATCTGCAAAAAAGAAAATAAGTATTGCGAAAAAAGTGACAAGAAACCATTGGCGAAAACGGAAGGTTGGCATGGAATACGTAGCCAAAAAAATTGTGTTAAATGAGCTCTCTCGCCGGGAATTGAACCCGGGTCCCGGGCGTGACAAGCCCGTATACTGACCACTATACTACAAGAGACTTCAGATTCTTGAAATTCGAAGTGAGTATTACAATTTATCAACCCTACGTATAAATTGTGGGACACTAGACGTGGCTAGATCTGGAGCCACGGAACAACTCTATTCAAATTAAATTCGAGTTATGGAAGCCAGTAGAATAATAGAGGGCATCATGTATATTTATGTTGTTGCTCATATTCTGTGCCCGGAATTGTCGGTAACTTTATACGCTATCGGGAAAGCTGGAACAGCGATGTAGTAATCTCAGACAAATATGCAACTTGATTTACCGCGGCTTTGCATCTTTGTCTTCTGGCGAAGTATGTCAGCTCTAGATATACACCAAGTCAGAAACGGTTGTTGCGTACTCTCTCCTTTAGTGATCTCATAGCCCGAGCGGCCATAATCGGCAGGTTGCGCCACTGTCTTGTTAGCGATGTTGTTGGCCATGTTATCGAGACGGCTGATGAGTATGATGAGATTGCTGCAAGCTTTCCGTTTTTGTCTTTGTGCGAAGCTGGGGAGATAGGGCAGAAAGGTTGAATAGAGATGGCCAATCCTTTCAAATGATGGAATTCATGGCTTTATATGCCTGCGGTGCATGTTATAATCTGAAGCTCACCTTCTCCGAAAACCACAGCCATGGGCCTAACCCACCGTTCTGGAGCCGATAAATGAAGAGCAAGTTGTGAGGTCATGCTTTAGTTTCCGATTCTAGTTCCCGATGTTGTGTCTTTATTTCAGCTTTCACCGGTGGACTCTTCAGATTTATTCTGGAAGCCATATCATCCGGAGAAACACATTCGCAAATCTCGTAAATCAACATACTAAACTCGTAGATTGCGTGTCGGCGCCATTTCAGCCACATTCCCACTTTCGTGTCCCTGGAAATCCAACAGAGTATCACAAAAGGGACAAAACATGGCCAGAAATCTGACGAAACCCCTGAGTTGGTGTCTAGTGGGTGTTGGGGCTATCATTTTAGGCCACAACCTCATCTCGGAGGCACCGATGCTGATTCGGATCAGGTATCGGCATTTTTGCCACACCGGGGAACTGGGGCGTTTTTTTTTTCTGAATTTGACCACGTTCTAGCTTCGGGATCACGACAACTTGAGCGGGCTCACAAAACAGTTCTGTTTCCATGGCTCAGATGAGGCGGACAAGCCTTCCAATTAGAACATGGATCCCTACTTGCCAACTTATTTCAACAAGAGTCTCGGGCAGAAAAATAGCCGGGAAAAATCGGCGCACTGAGATGAACTCCATTTGACTTCTCCCATACTTGCCAAAAATGGTCTCCATACTCCATACAATCGACTGCACACAGTGTTTGGTATCCATATTGACTGCTCGCACGGCAGAGCTGGCCCGCTTGCAGCTTGGGAAGAGCACTGAGCGCCACAACAAATAGTTCCCTTAAGACACCAGCAAACTGCCCCATCGCCTTGGCGGCCATGTGTTACCTAGTGCCATAAAGGCCAATGAAGTCACCAATTTTCAGCGCTTAAATGTGTTTTCGAAAAGAGTTGAGGAGGGCACTGAGGCTCTCGTGCGGAGCTGTCAAAGGCTTCTCAAAATAGGTGAAGGACCAGGTGAGATACGCTTGTTCTTCTACGAGCTGCGTATGCGGCAAGATACTCGTGTACAGCTAACCACTGTACAGGGCAATAAGATCATCTCTATCTGCTCAGTATTTTGTACGAATCGTGCCGCCTGAGCAGTGAAGAAAAAGACAAGTTGGCACAACGACTTTACAACAGCCTGAAGCCTAACCCCCTTCTGGCTGACCTTGGGGTCACAGCACGTCTTTAATATATACTCGGTCTTCCAAAACGGTAAAGGAAGCGGCGGCCACCAACGGCACTGCGGTGAGTACGAGTTGAGGCAGGCGTGGCTGACACGAGAGCTCAGTCCTGTTCGTCAAGATAGCGAAAAGCTAATAGGAGGTAGACGCTATTATTAACGTTATCCTAGTTTTTAACCGAGCCGCCGACAGTACCATCCGACTACATTATCTGGCTTTGCCACCACGGAGGAAGCAAAAACCTTTGAAGGACATTATGCCACTATACATAAACAACATTACATATATATACACTACCCTTTACGAGCAGCTATGGTGTCTTTTCTTGTGCACTGTTTACAGGTTTTACAGCCACTCCCTCTTCGCCTGAGGATTCCGACGAGACAGCCTTTGCCTGCTTCGGCCGATCTTTGCGGAAAGACCAGCCGCCATGCCAGCCGACCCAGCCAGTCTCGCGGGGGCCCCTGGCCAGAGTCACAAGCGTAGCAAGTCCAAGAAACCCGACTGCACTTCATGTTAGCAGACCGCAAGGCGCTAGAGAAAAGAAATAAAAAGAGCAAGAGAATAGCTGGTACGAGTATAACTCACGGCTCAGCGCACCGCTGTACCGCCATCCTCCCTGAGCATACAGACGATTTCCGGCGGCCGTTCCGCTCAGCTGGCCGCTGAAGGAGGCAATCATGTAGGCGGAGTTGACCCGGTTCTGGGCCTTTGGGGCGAGCCCGTAGATGGAGGAGCGCAGCGCAATGTTGGAGCACTGGTTACCAAAGTCGATAAAGATGGCCTGGATGACCGGGCCGGCAATGGAAAATGTGCCGATGCCGACGCCGATGGCGACGCCGCCGATCTCGAGCACATTTCCCAGGAGGACGGCGGCGATGGGCACGATACGGTCGATGACGAAGCGGCCGTACAGCGGGCCAAGGCAGATGACGACGATGCCGATGAGGCCAAACAGGCCGATAGCCACAGACGGATAGCTGTAAGGCGGCGAAGCTAGTAGGAACGACAGCGTAGTCCAGTAGCTGGTGAAGACAGCGCTGAGGCAAAACACCACCAGGCAGGCCTGCACGAGGGCAGGATGGCGCAGTAGTAGCAAGACGATGCCACCGTAGAGGACGCGGCAGAAGCGGAAAACGTTGCGGACAGCCGTCTTTGCGCGACTCTGGTGCCGTTTCTGTACTACTAGTCGTTCTTCTTGCCCATCTTGTCCATCTTGTCCGTCTAGTCTGTTTTGCCCGTCATCTTGCCCCCCCAGTCCACTGTTCTTTGTCGGGTAGTCGGGCATGAAGCAGAAAAGTGAAAGGAAGACGACGGCCTGGGCGCCGAGGCTGAACCAGTACACGTTGCGCCAGGATGTGTAGTTAGCCACGAGGCCGGCCACGACCCGTGCCACCAGCATGCCCAGGGATAGGCCAGAGACGACAATAGCTAGTGCGGCGGCACGGCGGTGCGGCGGCGCCAGATCGCCGACCAGCGGTAGCATTAGCTGCGGCGTTACTGTAGTGAAGCCGCAGAGGAACGAGAGGCCGGCAAAGGCAGAAAATGAGTTGGTCAGGCAGAGGCCCAGCCAGAGCAGCGTCGTGACGGCCACCAGCGCCAGGATGAGCGGCCGCCGCGGGATCACGTCTGCGACCGGGCACAGAAGCACGATGCCGGCGGCATAGCCCGCCTGCATGAGCGTGGCGATGGCCGATGAGCGCTCGTATGAGACGTCAAAAGTGTCTGCGATCTGGTAGAGGATCGGCTGGTTGTCTGAGGGTTGGCCACCGTTTTGTTAGTCATCGAGCATGAATAGACGGCAGACAGAAAACAGCAGACAGCAGACGGTAGACAGAGACGCACAGTAGAGATTGCCGACGGTAGCTGTTGTGGCCTGCGAGTAGTTAGAGAGTCTTGTCGGAGCAGGAGAACGGGAAGAAAAGGGAGAAAGAGGAGCAACACACAAAAGAAAAGAGAATGTTTAGGCCAATGGTGAACTCTGGCGGTTTTTCCGGATCGTATCGACACGTCTTTGGCGTCCAGAGCAGCAGGCGGCCTACGACGCTCAAAAGGCGGCGCGACGGCGACCTTTTCTCTACGTCGGCTGCACTCTGCTCCACGTCGTCGGCCAGCTCGCCGGCCTCCTCGTCCGGAGCTCTCTTGTCGCCGCCGTCGCTATAGCCCAGGTCTGACCGGGAGCCAATGGTCGGCTCGCCCATCACGGTGGGCAATAGAGAGGTAGCGGTGAATGCCTTCGGAAAAAAGAAAGCGATCAGGCCGCCGATGCGTGAATGTATCAGCAAACGAGAAGATTAGAGCAAACAAGACTGAGGACGGCCCCCTAAATTTTTCGGTAGTTCTTTTTCGATCATCTTTTGTTTTGTTCTCTTCCTGTGGCTCTCTCCTTTTTTATCTGTTCGATTTCGCTCGTCCCGTTTTGTCGGTGCCGCTTCGGTCGGCGAGTGGTGGTTGACCAGCACGGAAACATCGCGGCCAAAGGCTTTGCCGACCATTAGCAGGCTATGACGAACGGACGTCCGACTCCACCGCTTCATCACGTCAAAAGCTAGGCCTAGAGCGGCATGGCTCCAGAGACTTGTCCATACGTGACGGCAAACGATTGATCGTGATAGAGAACATGAAAAACATGCTTTTCTTTTGGTTGTTTTCGTGCAACAAATTAGATAAAAGCTGCCTGCCCGACCGATGATTGCAGAAGTGAAGCCGTTTCTGTTCTGTTGCGTTTTTATCAGTCCAAAAGGGAAATTACATTTCTCCACCTAACATCAATTCTACAGGGCCGATAGTGGAAAAACCGGATGTTTCAAAGTACTCTGTTTAGCATCACACTCCACGCTGAAGAAATTCCGGGCAGCTTTCCTCAGAATTGAGGAGACATTGTTACTAGAATATGCCAGCTAGAAACTCTAGAGAATGAGCGTGTGCAGTGCAGAATATTACTAATAAATAATGATGAAAAATAATGAAAACTGCGAAGACTGACTAGAGAGGCACGCACTCTTAGCATTATATTCACGAGACTATAACTGCAACAGCAAACCTTTAACCTTGTACACATCTTAAGCTGCCAGCAGGCCGTGAGGGAGGATTATTGATGCCAAAACTACTATACACCTACATTATATAATTTTATCGACGAATATTATTATATGTAGGACAAATACAAGTACCCCACAATATTGTGCGCTGTGTCTAATCGGCTTTCGTGTCTGAACACCAACGTCCGGCAGAAGAGCATATCTGCAGGAAAAGCCCCGTTTTATACTCATTTATTATCAAAGTCTCAAGACTAAAAGTCCCACGCGAAAGAAAAGACCCAGCCCGTCAAATGAAGCTTGCAGGACTAGCAGTAGCAGATCCTCCAACGTCCCGTCATAAACGTCCCGCCAGTACCCGTCGCTGATGTTACGCATGGCCAGATCAACGACAAAATTCAGCTCCCTAGTGCCGCACTGGACGCATCTGGGAAACGTTTACCCTGGGCGTGCTCACACAGACGAGTGGTGTGGTTCCAGAGAGAGGAAGAGCTGCACGACAGCCCCGGTCTCGGCGTCTTGCAGCTTGATGTAGGTATAATACAATATTCATTTTCACCGTTAGGCTCATCTACTACTTTGCTAGTTATATATTTGAAAGCTTATGCACGCGCACAGATCGATGTCCGTTGGTTCTCAAGCTTTCCAAAGTTATATAGCCGAGCTGGTTGCCGTGGCTGTTCACAACGTTGCTGTTTATCTCTTCAAGCAAGGGCCTCTTCGCCCAAAAGACGGCCCTTTTGTGCTGACAGCCATCCATGATTCCAGACTTTTTTGCCCACTCTGTTCGGCTCAAGCTATTTCAATACCGTTGGTACCATCACTGCAAGCAATATTTTGAGGGCGTTACCGACAGAGTTGAATACTAGGCAGAGGAGCGTATTTTAGGGGGTGTCATCTCCTTCCAGAGACGACCTGCAAGTAAGAGCAGAAATTTTAATGTTAGTTCTCTTTCTTACTTCTTACTTCATTATTCTCATTCTTTGTTCTTCTTTCTTTAATCGTCTTCGTATTAACAAGTAGGCTAGACTAGTCCGTATACTTTCCATTTAGACAGACGCGATGTCACATACAGCATAAATCGCCTCCTCGACGAACAGAATCCGCAGTTTTAATAATTCCTCCTCTTCCAAGAACCGTCCCCCTGCCTTCTCTAAATCCTCAATAAAAATAAATCTCAATATTGTCGATCAGGAAGAGTCAAAGGCAGAAGAAGAATCTACCGCGATCCCTAGAAGCGCAAGCCGCTCACTATCGGGCTTACAGACGAATGCACAAAGGACCTGCTGGATAAACTTATTCATACGAGGATTGTAGCGAGGCTCACCCGACAGGCCGCGAAGCAAGACTAAGGCATGTAAAGAGGGCAAGTCTTGGGTAAACTGCTTTGGGAGTAAATTTGTCTTGTGACTGCTGGTGAATATACCCAACAACCACATAAACTGTGTCAGCTATTTATGATCATCGTTCCCGGACATGAGTATCTTGAGTTTATACTACCCCTAATGAATATAAGTTCTTTGAGGTAAAGCAATCATGTTGAAGTACATCCTCAAATATACTACTGTATATCTCTTTACTGGCATAGCCATATCCACAAAACCTAGGCAACTTTAAAGCAAATTGCGAAAGAAAATAATGGCTGTGCCTTAAGGACATCACAAGCCTATCCGTGATTAGGTTTCAGTACTGACAACACCGACGCCTCTCCAAAATAGAAACTTTTAGATGCCAAGTTATACCTTCTGTATTAGGCTGTTATATTCTGCTCCTGCAGACTTCTTGCAGCTTTTGGACTACCTTTACTGCATACCTAGCTGCACTATCGAAAATGCAAACAAGATACAAAGGCCTATCCGAGTGTACCAAAACATTTCAGGCGACATCGTCGCCGTGCCTTCCATGGAAGCGCGTTCCTGCCACTCACTCTCCCTACAGGCCAGCCCAATAGCTCACATACTCCCGCTGGTAATGCCTCCACACGTTCAGATCAGCACCCAGAAGTTGGACCAGCTCCAGCGAATCCTCCAGCCCCGTCTCCATGATTTTCTTCAGGAGCCACTGAAAGTCGTCGGGCCCCAGCCGAGACGTGCGGACGCAGCAGCGCACCAGCAGGGCGGCGGATCTGAACAGGAACACGTCAAAGGGCACGCACTGGAAGCCGCCGATGGCAACGAAGGGCAGGCAGACCTCACGGTGGTGGATGTCGCGGCCGAAGGCGTGGCCGAAGCGGAGGACAGACCAGCTGGTATTGTCATCGGCGAGATCTCCGCGGAGGGCAAGCGAGCCATCGATGCGCAGCATCTCCGCCAGGTCGGTCGGGTTTCTGGCCTCCCACAGCTTGGACAGCTTCTTGTACTCACCCATGCAGCTGAACATGGTGCGCGGCACGTACTGCAGCATGCCCTGCAGGGTGGCCCCTTCGAGCGGCCGCTGCATGACCGAAGCCTGGAGGGCCGCGAGCGACAGAGACGCTATCGGACGGCTCAGGGGGCCGTGGCGAGCCCACAGGGGAAACAGGGTGGACTGGCTGCGGATGGTCGCCTGGTGCGGGTGGCTCAGCTGTTGCAGGTGTCCCTCAAAGAACCACGTCAAGAAGGCGACCTTCTTCATCTGCGGCAGGCCCATCTCGCCGTGGCTTAGCCACTCGAACAGGCGGCTGTACAGCTCATCCGACGACATGCTGCCGCAGCTCAGCAGCACACGCAGGCTCGTGTTTGTCCCGCAGTCACGTACGCCCTGTCGGGGCGCCACGATGGTGAAGGGACGACCGTCTTCTTCAAAGCACCACGCGTTCAAGTAATGCATCACGAACTGCACCTCCTTCCACATGCATCTCTCACCAGCCTGCCGGCCCGGCCAGACATCGGAGAAGCTGCTCAGATCCTTAATGAACGACGCCTCGCTGCCACGGTCCAGGATTCGGCAGTCTATGGCCGGCGACCGGACTATCAGGGCGGCGTACGGGTAGTCAAGGCTGTACGCCACGGGGCCATAGCCGGACACAGAGGCCGGCGTAGGCGCCGTATCTGGCGGTGGGCAGACTTCCGTAGTCGGGCCCAGCGAGATCTGCCAGAAGCGGTCGTGGATCGCTTCATGGTCGGCCAGGCCGGACACGGCGGCAGCCCACTTCTCTCGCTTCTCGCTGAGGTAGGCCCGGTAGTCCGGGCCGTCAAACCGCTCGGCGTCCAGCACAGCTACGTTCTTGGCCTCGAGGTAGGTGGCCAGAGACGTCCTGGCCAGCACGGAGTTGCTGTCAACCTTCAGCTGCAGGTCGGCGGGGATGTCATCCACACAAACCCTCGCCGGCAGCACCTGGTAGCCGAGGTGACTGGAAGAGACCGGATGCACCTTTCATTTTTTTTCACACATGTTAGCCTGTGTCTGTTCAAAATCAAAGCTTCGATGTGCTCTTTGATTAATTACCTTGACTGCAAGATCAAACTCCAGATAAAACTTGTTCGGCGTGTGGCCGGGCTCTGTCTGGTTCGCTGCACTCGCCATTGGGTTCACGTGTTGGTCAAGAAAGACTGCACGGCTACAATGTCAGATAGAAAAAAATATTAAATGTTGTCCATATTGAGGACTGGGAATGGGCAGCACTTACAAGAAAGAGCGAGGCGGTGGTTGGAGTTGGAAGTAAGAAGAGAGAAAATAAAAGTGAGATGAGAAAGAATTTTATCTCAACTCTGTTGTGCCTTTTAAGGGGGGGGGACGAAAAAAAACAAGAGAAGGAGCGAGAATAGACCGAGGGACTGATAGGGTTGTCAAAAGGGGGTCACAAGGGGGTGAAAAAAACTTACAGAGACGAGAAAACATGGGATAGTTCTAGGCAGCATAGCAAGACAGACATGGTGCAACACTAAGACAGAGTTTATAAAGTTATGAATAGAAACGCTGCAACTATTTGTTAAAGATGAGAGACGTGGTGAGTATTAAGAGCAGTATAGCTCTGATATCTACGAACGAATCTTCTGCATGTAAGTTTGTGGGTTATCAGCTGTCTATATATTGTGGGCAGAGTTATTTTTATTGACATCTCATTATTATTAGTGTCTATATTTAATTTTCTTCTTTGCTGCTGCAAATATTGAACGATACCTATATAAACCCTACTATCTCGACAGATATTCCTTTGCCATGGCTTACAACATTCCCGTCTATATCTACGATATTAGTCACTACAGGGCCAAGGTTGAGCGTATATCGTGCGATGGCAAGCTAGATGGCTTGCCGACAGCCACTTCTAGTGTCTTGATGGACAAGACAGGCCTGTGATGGTACGATAAATTGAACCATATACACACCAGAAGCAGATCTTCAAATTAAGAGTATAGTATTTAATGTTTTCTGTTACTGCAGGATGCTCGGGCGAGACTAATAAAACCTTTCAAGGCTCGTCAACAAAATCAATACGAAATCCAATTAAACAAGTCCACCGAGTTGAGGTCTCCCAGACCGTCGAAACCGGAAAAGTCCGCTAGCGTCCCGCAGTCAAACATGTCGAGAGGCATTGTGCTCTGCTCCGGCAGCACCTCATCGACCGCAGGTGGATGTGCCCGCAGCTCGTTCAAGACTCTGCTAATCGTGTCCCGCAATGCCCGGCACACCCTGGCGTTTGGTGCGGAGAGGGGAACCCAGTCCAGAAAGGCGACGAGCGTGTCGAGGTTATGAACAGTCTCTGAGCGAGGTATCCAAGCAGATGGAGCCTGCAAGGGTAGACGGCTCTGCCGGAGAAGCTCGGTGCAGAGGGCGCCGCTTGCAGAAACAGCAAAGTTGAGAATCTATAAGACTTAAGGATCCGTACCAGAAAAGAAAAGAAAAAAAAGGAGAAAGACATGAGAGAAGATATCAACATACCATCCAGCTCACGCCCATGCTCACTTCTGTGAAGCGGTCTCGGTGGCTCCAGAAGAGAAGGACCAGCGAGAGCATCTCTCGGGAGATGTCGTACAGCTCCTGGCTGGGCGGCTGTTCGTACTTGCCGATCAGTTGCGCCAGCAGAAGCAAACTATGCAGATACTCTAGCCGCAGGTTGTACCTGGCAAAGTTTTCAATCATCGGCTTCTCCGGGCTGGCATAGTCTTCGAGCCGATGGACGAGGACAGGGGGCAGAGTCGAGTAAATGGTCTTACAGCGCTCTCGTAGCTGTCTGGATAAGATCAATGCAATGTGAGATACAGTGAAAAGAGAAGACAGAGAGAAAATAGAAAGGAAGGAAAAGTCACGTGAGGGAGATGAGTACACGCACAGCAATGCCTCATGTCTGTCGTAGAGTGGCGGCTCGCCTGGAGCCTCGCTCAAGGCTTCGTCCAGGATCGCGGAGCGGACAGCTGCCAGCAGCCGCCGGGCTCGCAGCATGGCGCCCGGGTTGAAGGCCCCGCCGATGCACCAGCCTTCTGGCGACCGTTCCAGGTTGGGCAAAGTGTTGCCAGCGAGCAGTAGGTCGTCGGCGACATCGAGAGGCGGCAGCGCCGAGACGAACCGGTGGCTCATCAGCGAGGGCCGTCCCGTGAAGGTGGCCATAATCTTGTCCATGATGAAGATGGAGGCGAACACTCTCCGCCTGACCTCGATGGAGAGATCGGTCCGTGCCCTGGACGTCGCGTCCTCGCGATGCATTCCCATCGACGTCACGAGGGCGACAAGCTCTCCGTTCAGCGTCCACACGGTCGGGCCTGTTTACTTTCCTGCAGTCAGCCAGAGCATATCAAGTTGAACCGGACAAACAAACGGGCACATGAAGAGAGAAAAAAAAAAATAAGAGTAATACTTGCTGGTGTCTCCGTTGACGATGCCTTCCAGGACCAGATGCTTGTAGCTAAGATATGCTAAGAGCGTGTTCCCAGGGCGGTCGCGGCAGAGCTTGATACAACCCGCCACACACTCGCGCATCTCCTTGAGCATCGTCCCGCGGTCTTTCTCGGACCCTTCCTGCTCGACGAGAAAGAAGTCTTCTCCGCCCGAGCTGATGATGCCGTAACCCAGATAGCAGAGGATGATTCCCACGGCTTCCCACCGGACCGCCTGCGAAGACGACGGTGACGACGGTGACGATAATGACAATCGCATCCACCGCTCGAGCCCGCGCTCGTCGTTGTCGTTACCCTCGAGGGGGATGCTTGTGTTCTGGGAGATAACCGCAGCGACTCGGCGAACACAGCTCGCCCTGCCTTGCCGCAGCTCGGCGCCAAAGAGTGCCCAAAAGGATTGGAGAACACGGTCGATGGCAGGCCGGACAATGTCGTCGTTGGGGTTCCGATAGCAGTCAAACAGCCAAAGGCATGTCTTGTCGTCAGGAAACTGTGTCAGTATTCTGAAGGCGAGGGCGAGCAAGGCGGGAGACAGGTCAGAAGACGGGTCGTCTGGGGCGACGAGAACGTCGGAAGACGAGGGGGAGACGGGTGCCGTAGCTGCTGCTTCTGCTCCTGCTTCAGCTCCTGTTTCTGCCGGCCGCTGATACGAGTCATCGTCAAAGGCAGCCAGGAAACTGGTCGGCCCAAAGAACTGGCCGTCTGTCGGTGTGCAGAGCTGGCTGGAAAGGCCAGCAATGTCATGAGCCCGTTCCTGTGGCTGTCTGTGTCTCTGTGTCAGAGCCTGTGGGCCCTCATGAGAGCCGTCTCGCCTCTTCTGCACGGCCTGCGACCGCGGAAACATGTAGACGCAGTACTGTGGCACCTTTCGCTGGATGCACTGGAGGCATGTCGGCAGCGTGTGGTCGCAGGCCGTCTTGCGCCTCCTACAGGGCTCGCAGGCCTTTGGCTTTCCGTTGCGCGTCCGGAGGAGATCCACCGCGACAGCCGCCATCGTTTGTGGGTAGTGCAGGCAGCGCAGGCAGCGCAGGCAGCGCAGGCAGCGCAGGCAGTGCAGGCAGTGCAGGCAGAGAGCAGCACAGCAGGCGAGGAATCAGGGATGAGACAAGGTTGTTGGGGGGCCCTTTAGCGTTGTTTGCCATATAGGCTTTACCCAGATGCCATCCAACCGGCTTTCAAAGCTTGCAATCGGGCAAGTGCACGTGATCGGATGTCGGCGCTCGGCAGTTTGGTCGACTTGCACCTGCCTTTAATACAGAGCGAAACAGCCAGCATTATAAGAAGCAGAGAGTAACGAGTGTGCATAGATTGGTACTGGGCGATATGTAGACGAAAAACAGAACTATTTGCTGCCACCAGCCACCAGCCGACAGAAGCGATGGATGTTTACAAACAGCCTTGGCAAACGCGCGCGGCCGAGAAGTGCGACGCAATATTGCGCTCGATCCCCGAAAAATGGAAGATCCCGGGCAAGATCCCATCAGTCGAAGAGCAGCCAGATGTTACGGGGCCGTACGTGCAGCAGTTCCTGAGCCGTCGCGAGATCGAGATCACCGAGACGGACGCAGCCGGCATCGTGGCCAAGACGACGGCCGGGGATTGGACGGCCGTCGAGGTCGCCGAGGCATTCTGCCACAGGGCATCTCTAGCCCATCAGCTGGTATGAGAAACGAGAAGTGAGAAAGGAGAAGCGACATGCGAGAAAAAACACCAGCTAACATGCTGCCAGACAAACTGTCTGCACGAGGTCTTCTTCGACGCTGCCCTCACCAGCGCCCGCCTCCTCGACGAGAAGCTCGCGCAGACCGGGAGGCCCGCAGGCCCGCTGCATGGCCTGCCAGTCAGCCTCAAGGACCAGCTGCATGTCAGGGGCGTGGACACAACGATGGGATACGTCGGCTGGATCGGCACCTTCCAGGGCGAGGAGAGGGAGAAGCCGCCGGGAGGACAAGAGCGTGAGAGCGAGCTGGTGCGAGAGCTACGGGCGCTGGGCGCGGTGCTCTACTGCAAGACGAGCGTGCCGCAAACGCTCATGTCGGCCGAGACGGCCAACAACATTATTGGCTACACGTACAACCCGCACAATCGCTGCCTCACGGCCGGCGGCAGCTCTGGCGGTGAGGGCGCGCTGATCGGCCTCCGGGGCTCGCCTGGCGGCTTTGGCTCCGACATTGGTGGCAGCATCCGCATCCCGGCCGCTTGCAATGGCCTCTATGGCCTGCGCCCCTCGGCCGGCCGCGTCCCCTACGAGGGCGCCGCCAACTCCATGGACGGCCAGTGCGGCCTGCTCAGCGTCCTGGGCCCGCTCGCCCCCACGGCCGCCTCGCTCCGGCTCCTGTTTCGCGCCGTCCTCGCCCAGGAGCCCTGGCTGCACGACCCGCTCGCACTCGAGCTGCCATGGCGCACCGGAGAGGAGGACCAGATGCGATCTCGCCTGGCTGATGGCGGCTTGTCACTCGGCCTGCTCCTCGAAGACGGCACCGTCAGGCCCCAGCCGCCCGTGCTCCGGGCCCTCGGCATCGTGCAGGCCGCGCTCGAGACGGCCGGGCATCGTGTAGTGCCATGGCAGCCGCCCGCCCACTCGCGAGGCATCTCTCTTGTGCGCCAGCACTGGCTCCTCGACGGCGGCACTGACGTCCACAAGGCCTTTGCTCTCTCGGGCGAGCCCATGATCCCAGCCGTTCTGGCCACCTACGGCACAGCGCCCACGGCCGAGATCAACGCATCTGGCGTTGCTGCTCTCCACCGGGCTCTGCGAGCCTACAGGAAAGAGTATCTTGATTACTGGATGTCGACTGTCGAGCACACCGGGACCGGCCGCCCGGTCGATGCGTTCCTGATGCCGGTCACGCCCTACGCGGCGGCCAGGAGAGGCAAATTCGCCTACTCCGGCTATACAAGCGTGATAAACGGGCTCGATTACACCGCCATCGTCATTCCGGTGACTACGGTCGATGCAAAGGTGGACCGTGTAGACTCGGGGTACCATCCCGTCAGTGACCAAGACAAGCTCGTCCATGATGACTGTATGTGCCGCTTTTTTCTGTTATTCTTGTCTGCCAATCTTATACGAGCCCATGCTGATACTGCGTTCTTTGTCCTAGATGACCCCGAAATCTATCACGGTGCCCCTGTTGCCGTCCAGCTGGTTGGCAGGAGGCATCAGGAGGAGAAAATGTTGGTGCTGGCAGAGTATATTGGGGAGCTGGTAGGCCAGCAGTAAAATAGTAAAATAGGGGCTTAGTTCTACAATTTGCTGTGTAAGGATCAGGAAAGAGATCTGACACGCAAGTTTATTCATGTACTGTAAGTAGGCGTAAAGTTGACTAGGGATTTTCTTTTCCTTCCTAGTCCTTCCGTACTCGATTTTACCCATTTTCCCGCCTGCCTCTTATTACTCATCCGCCCCGTATATGCTCTTGCGTGTCTGCTCGCTCATGACGTAGTCACTCGTCTTGCCGTCCTGCCCCTTGGACAGCCCCGTGATGACCAGGACGTCCGTCGGCTTCTCACCGCACCAGTGATTCTCGTCAAACGGGCAGGCGCTCCAGGCGACGACGCAGTCCAGCAGGACCTCAAACTCGATCCAGTCGCCCGGCCGCGAGCAGTTGAGCGCCTTGTTTGAGTAGTACGGCGTGTTCTGGAACACGTTGAACGGCTCCCGGACCTCGGTCAGGCCGCGCATGCCGAACCGCGACAGCGCTTCTACCATGTTCTGCGCGCACGACCGGTGGCCCGGCATCCCGCGCTTCTCATACATGGCCGGGAAGCACGACATGAACGTCATGTCGTGCGTCCGCACCGTGTCGCCCGCCAGCAGCAGGAGCTCCCGGTCCATGTTGGTGTAGATCGCCTCGCCGGCCGCGATGGGCATCCCGCGCGTGTGGTGCAGCGTGTAGGATGGCGACAGGTGCTCGGCCGAGGCGAGCGTGCCGTAGGTGTAGGGCAGCACAAAGGCGCTCATGTCCACCACTTGCATCCCGTGGAGGTCGACTAGCCGGAAGATGGTGCCCGCCCGGAGGGCCTCGGCATATCCGTGGGCGGCCGGGATGACTGTCTCGGTCGGCGTGGTGCGAAACTCCGGGACGACACCGCAGCCACCGGCGGCGGCGGCGGCTGCTGTCAACGTGCTGTGCATCTGTGTCATCGCGGCGACGTGTTTGGGATAGAATAGGACAGGACGTCTTGTCAATGTCCACGGAAGCTGCTTCTTAAAAAACGAACCCTTAAACATCCTTTGCAGGCCAACGACCATGGCCGCGGCAGCACAGTTGGCCGCTGGTCTCCTCCTCCCTTTTAAACCAAGTCCATAGTCCCTCCCAGCTTTATCGAGCGCCGAGCGCCGGCCATGAGGTGCTGCATATGGATTATAAACGCTAGGCTGAAAATAGCCGAGCACCGAGCACCGAGCACCGATCGCAGGTGGAGACCGGATTGAAGCATCGACGAACAATGGCTGCAGCCTCAGTCTGGCCAGCCTCACTATCGCGCCAGGCGGCGGAAGACTGTACATGGCTTCTTATCTCTCGAGATGTCTGCTTGGCGTGGCCGGGCAGCCGTATAAAGGTCGGCGCCCAATTCTGTTACTCCGTACCATTGCATGAAGACTCCGTCTGACTCTTTGACTCTGCACGCAGACCAATTCTTGGATTCGCAAACGCTTTTGTCGCAATGGCTTCCCTACACACACCAGACGCGCTGACCGACTATGAGTGGCCCCCCGGTACCATCAGACTAGAGGGTAAGATGTGCCCACGTGTGGATCACCTCACGACGAGAACGGCAATGCTAACAGCAAACTAAAACCAAACATAATAGATCTCAGCCGTGTCGGCAAAAATGGAGAAATTATACTGCAGCCACGCCCATCACGTGACCCAAACGATCCCCTGGCAGGTTCCCTTGGTCGTCGTTTCCCTTGTTTTCTGATCGGTTCGGCAGGAGCCCGACGGCTGACAGCTTCTCACTGCAGAACTGGCAGCAATGGCGGAAAAACCTCAACTTTGGGCTCGCCTGCCTATATGTGCTCATGATCTACACCGTGTAGGTGGCCAGTCATGTTGTTGGACGGGAGACACAGAAGATGTAAAAGACGCGGACGAAGGCTGACCTCTCGGCGCAGGATTGACGTGGTGACTCCGACCTGGACCGACCTGAACGAGCAGCTGGGCTTCAGCTATGACCTACTCAACAACGCCTTTGCCGTCGGCAGCGGCACCATGTGCCTGGGCGCCTTCTTCCTGATCCCGTTTGCGCTCAAGTACGGCCGCCGGCCGGTCTATCTCGTCAGCCTCGCGCTGCAGATGGGCTGCTGCATCTGGTCCGCAAAGATGCAGACGTCGGCCGACCTCATCCTCACCAGCGCCTTTACCTGCTTTCTGGGCGCGCTCTCCGAGGTGATGGTGCAGGTGAGCCGAAGCTGGTGTTGGCTGTGATAATGAATGTATGCAGCTGCTGTTAGAGCGTCACTAATAATAACGAGTAGCTCACCGTCAAAGACTGCTTCTTCGTCCACCATCGGGGCGTGACAAACAGCATCTTTGTCTGGGCCACAAACGTGGGGCTCTGGCTGTCCGTCGTCGCGGCCGGCTACATCACCGTGTCCGAGGGCTGGCGCTGGGTCTGGTGGTGGACGGCCATCTTCTTTGGCGCCACCTTCATCCTGTTCCTCTTCTGCTACGAGGAGACAAAGTTTACGCCCACCCTCGAGGGGCTCGCGGCGGAGCCCACGACTGCTGAGCTGCAAGACCCCCTAGGTCACGAGTCCCACGAGAAGGCCGGGGAGAAAAGCCGGGCTATGGACTCTGAGAAGGCGGCGGCGACCGTCCCGACAGTGAGCTCTGATTCTGACGAGCACCGCCACTACAACGTCGTCGATATCGACATGTCGATCCCCCGAAAGACGTACCTCCAGCGCCTTGCGCTCTGGCAGTCGTCTCCCAGCTCGGCATCCGAGTTCCTGCGCCACGCCTGGCAGCCGTTCCAGGTCCTCTTTCTCATCCCGGCCGTCTTCTACATGTCCGTTGTCTACGGGGCCCTGAGCGTGGCCATCCAAGTCATGGTGACCACCCTGTCGCAGTACATGGCCGAGCCGCCCTATAACTTCAACGCCGACCAGATCGGGCTCATGGGCCTCCCTCCGTTCATCGGCACCACCATCGGCACCATCATCTGCGGTCCCATCAGCGACTGGATTGTCCTGCGGCTGGCCCGCCGGAACAACGGTATCTACGAGCCCGAGATGCGGCTGTGGGTCATCGCCGCCTTTATCCCCTTTGTCCCGGCCGGAATCTTCATGTTCGGGTTCGGCCTGAACAACGGCGCCCCTTGGCCCGTCCTGGCCGTCGGCTACGCTCTCTGCAATTTTGGCACGACGCCGGCAAACAGCATTGCGATCACCTACGTGACGGACGCATACCAAGAGGTCAGTGGAAATACAGGCGTTCTTTCGTGGGCAACGAGAAGGAACCGAAAAAAACTAACCCGCCCTACAGATCGTTGGTGATGCCCTCGTCGGCATGACTTTCATACGCAACATTCTCGCTACCATCTGTGTGACTGTTCTGAACACGTGGATCGCCAATGTCGGCATGAAAAACGTCTTTGTCATGATTGGCGTCATCTTGACTGCCATTCTTCTAGGAAATGTCGTGTTTCTGATCTGGGGCAAGAGATTCAGGGTATATACTGCAAAGAGATACCGCTACTTTGCCAGCCGACAGTTTGAGCACCGGGCCATCTAGATGTCGACTTCCTACAATGACGTCCAGGACTGAAAGTGTAAATCTACAAGGGGCATGTAAGGTCTGCTGTTGTCGCAGGCGCTTGCTGATGTTTGTACTTTTGGTGGCAGTGTCAGTGAAACTTGACACAATACTAGATACTAAATCGTATCCTAGATAATATAACGATAAAGAGTAGAGAGAAAGAGAAGCCAGGGTTAGCGGCTTTCCAAACTACCTCCGCTACTGTTTCTAGCATTTAAAGAGACCCACGAGTCGTGTGACAAGATGCCGTTTGCGAAACCTCTCCTCCGCCTTTGAGAGCTTTGATTTATCTACAAATCCATGCCCATCCTACCTTTTTGTCCAAGCTTGAGAGTCCAGTGGCAGCGAACCATTGCTTGCGCTTGGGGTTCAGACATCACTCGATCCCGGCCAGCAACTTTTGGTTACTTAGGCAACAATGCAGTTGACTAGTCGTTATTATAGCCTGCCAAAGGGAGAGGATGTTATATTCACAAAACGACGCCGTCTATAATGTATCACCAGCCTTCGCCACAGAGCTGATCCCTAGCTCAGGAGCAGAGAGATACGCCCGCTAAACGCCTAACAGAGACAACTAAGGTATTTATATTTCTGCCGTGCTTTATTCCAGCTTGTTCCGGCTTCTTTCGGCTTGTTCCAGCTTATTCCAGTAATATGTCATAGCCGTCCTGGCTGATGCGCACCGTGTCGCTGGCCAGTCCGTATTTGCGCCGAGCTAGCTCAAAGATGATCAGCCCGGCACCCGTGCTCGGCACCTGCCGAACTGTATTCCACCAGAACCCGCGGTACAGCCACGCGGTCATGGAGCGGCCCTCGGCTGCGGCCTGGGCCACGCAGCGTCGCCACGTCTCGAGGTACGCCCGATAGTACGTGCGCATGACGTGGAAGCGCGGCAGACCGAGGAGCGTGGACTGTCGAGGCCGAGGCCGGGGCCGGCGGGGCATTGCCGATGTTGTCGCGGACGCCTGTGCAGCAGTTGCCCGCGCAGTCGCTCGCGCAGACGCGGCAGCCCGAGTCTCTGCCTTGGCTGCGTCGTCCAGGTCCTCCAGCAGGTCCCAGTGCACGAACTGCAGGTGCGTCAGGGGGTGCAGCAGCACCTGCTGGGCCAGAGACCCGGTGATGCCGGCGAGCAGCAGGAAGAGCGGCTCGATGGTGTAGTGAGGGCGGATCACGACCGGCATCGTCGAGGGAGAGGACGAGGGCGAGGACGAAGTTGGCGGAGAGAAAGAATCGAGGCCATCGTGGTGATGGTGCAGGTGGTGGTGATGCTGTTCTTGAACAGGCACTTGCACCTTCTGGCGGCGGCGCGCTGCATCCTCCTGCTTCTGTTGTTTCTGCTGCTGTTTCTGCTGCTGAGCTAGAATAATGGAGTCGTCAAGAGCACCGTAGTAGTAGGCCACGAAACGGTAGTAGCCCTGCGCCTTGACGTACTCAAACGTGGAGAAGAAGACAGCGCTTCCCAGGCTGTCCTTGAGAAAGCTCAGGCCCCAGCCGGCAAAGATTCCACGCAAGCCAATCTCGCGCAACTTGTTGGCACTAAAGGTCCACATGCTCTGCGGCCTGCCGTTAGTGCCAGTGCTATTGCTGCTGCCCACGCCATTTGCGCCGTGGTCGTAGCGCGCCTGGATGGCGTCCAGCGGGGCCGCCACGAGGCTCTGGATGCTGCCGGCCAGGAATCCGGCCGTGAAGGTTTCGGCAGCCGCCGGTGGAGGATACACGCGGCGGCGGGCCTGGCCACTCTCGGGGTGAAGGCGGGCGAGGATCTGGAGGTAGCTGGTGTACAGCACGGCGGCCACGCTGATGTTGGCGGCCAACGGCGGCAGGATCTGGTTGGGCAGGACGGACCAGCCGTACCGCTTGATGGCCAGCGTCAGTACGCCGGGCGTGGTCCCGCGCAGCCATCGGCGGAAGCGGCTGTGCGGGTGGTCGCCCGAGAGGGACGCGCCCGACGACAAGTTGCCGTCAGGCCCACGCGCGTAGGCGAGGTAGTCAACGCGCGTGCGAAAGAAGGCCTTCACCGGCGCGCGGAAGTAGAACTGCAGCGCCTGCGCCGAGACCGCCCGCACGCCTGCAGCGGATGCCGCCGTGGCCGCGTTGCTGCGCTTGTCCTTGTCCGGAATGACGGGCGCTGAGCCGACCGGGACCGCCGGCAGAATCCCCGGAAAGATCTCTGCTGCTCCGGGGAAGCCGCCAACATCTGTGCCCCCTCGGGAGGAAGAAGCGTCATCGCTCCTCTTCATCGTCGTGCCAATGCTGCATGCCTCGTCTGCGGGCGGTCGTCGTTCTTTCTGGTGCTCAACGCGGACTGGGGTGCTCCGAAGTGCAGTGTTTTGGGGTTGCGAAACAGCATTTTGGCGAATAGTTGCGGGGCTGCGGGGCAGCTGACGCCAGCTGCCACTAACTCTTGGGCGCAGCCGCCAGTCAAAGCCGCCAGTCAAGGCTGCATAGGGCGACAGACTTGCCTGCAGTTGCTTCGTCGCCGCACTGCTGCTATGCCGTTTTCCTAGTTCCTCGTACGTAGTATAACAGCCATGCGCATCCATGCGCATCCACAGTGCTTCTTTAGCCGGAATCACTGCGATGCTATTGGATGTATTTTATATGCACTGAAATGCACATTTCTTCCGTCTCCTAGCTCGGACTGCCGACGGAATAGCCCGGCGCCGGCTGGCACTCTGTACTATGTACTGAGTAGTCGTGCAGCCTGGAATGAGACAGGATGAGATTCAATAATCTCCATCTCGTCACATTCCAATGGCATTATGCGGACTCCTGAAACAGGACCAGCTTTTTTGGCAGCAACCTTTATATTGTCGCTTGGCCCACACTTTTACCGGGCCCACCGGAAGAACCCTAAAAATGAAGCTCGCTTGCTCTCCATCCCCGGTGAAACACACCAAGCCGAAGCATGGGGTGGTGGGGAGGAGGGCTGCTCTCAAGCCGGCCAGTCGCTGTCACGGTGAGAACCAGTATGGAGCGCGGACGTGCGACGAGCTCAAAACGGTATTTGAACGTCCTTGGTGCTCGTGCTTTGGTTTTTTTTTTCGGTCAAGAAAACTGTTGCGAGGACATTCGACGTATTTCACAGAAGCAGTGCATCTGTGCTGAAATGAAGTATCGGCTGGCGGTCACATTGGGAAATGATCGGAGCGAAATAGGAGTCCTGCTATGTAGCAGTTAAAATTAGCAGGATTCAATACTCGTAAAACAGACAGCTGCTTTCTGCTTATGCCATAATTGTTTGTTGCGTCCGGGTCCAGCAAACATCGAAATGAAAGTTCGTCTGCCGCTCGTTTCTTTCTCTCTGAGCAATCTATTTGCTTTTCCAAAAACCGAGTCTCTGTGGCCAACCATCGTCTTGGCCCCGAACTGCCACAGTCTGCCTGCATCCAATCACCACCAACCAAGTCAAGGCCACCACAGCGGCTCGCGACCCGGGGGATTTTGGCGCGTCTAATTCTAGCGCACCGAGCTCATAGCCGCTCAGCAGCAACCCGTTTCGACAGAATCGAGTCGGCCATTCCAACGAGTGGCTGTAGCCCATCTCACATACATGATCACCAGCCGCTCACCTTTGTTTACTGCAACTTCTTTGACTGAAAGTTCACAAAGATAGCAGAAGCAGGTCGCCAGAGACGGCGCTGTGTGTTTCAGATAAATATCGGGCCTTGCCTTCCTTTCTGATTGTCGCTTGAAACATTGCCCCAGCCAAAGGTTAAGCCGAGCGTGAAAGAAAGACGTGGCATCCGGCCTACCTGACCGCATTGCTGGTTGACATGGACGAGGGCATATACCACAGCCAAGGCTAAAGAAGCACGAAAGTCACAGACGAACAGGGCCAGAACAAGAAACACGACAGTCAATCATAACCTTTCGATTTGGGTGTATATCTTCTCGAAGCTCTTTGCCGACACTACCGGAACAGCTAAGCAAAAGGCAACCACCCCCGTGTTTCCCCGTCGTACCTGCAGCTTTGCAAGCCTGTCTGCCTCTGTCCACCGCCAGTCTCGGCGTTTGATCTTCTTTCTTCTTTCTGTTCTTCGTCCTCCCTCTCTCGGCATCATCAGGACGTGCAACAAATATGGCGGGAGCTTCGTACAGCTACTCCATTTCGGGCGGCCCTGCGCCGTCCTTCCCCCCACGTGAGATCGTCGAACAGCAGAGGAAGCGTCAGCAGCAAATTCAGCAGCAGAATCAATACAACCGGTAGGTGATAAAGTTAAAACACATTCCACAATCAATCACAGCCATGCCGATGGTATCTCTCCCGTTTGATGTACAGAGACAAGAAGTGGGTCGTGCCTGCACCGTTCGGCACGCCTTCCTCCTCTTTAGCGCGTTCAACCCCACTATAACGGCAGAATCTCCACTGGGTCTCCCTGTCTCTAATTGCTGGTGTCTCGTCGGCGCATTCCTCTTTCGGCCTCGCATGTCTTGCTGCTATCTTCAGCTGTCTCTGGGGGGCTGTCCCCTTTTCTCTCGTTCTCGATATTATCTACACTATTGCAGTACGGCGGGATTTTCTACGAATGCATCCGTGATTCAGTCTTATACCCTTTATCCTTTGCTCCTTTGTTTCTGTTATTTGTGCCGGCACATTTTCTACACTCGCTTCGCGCCTCGTTCATTTCTACTCCCATATCTCGGCATTGTGTCCAACAACGTCTCGCTTGATCGACGACTGACCCAGAATTCCTTTACTGTACAGAAACCCTCCACCCTCCACAGCTGCGCACGAAGCCACGCCCTCTCTACAACCGAACCGAGCTTCTTTCCGCCCTGCTTCATCCATCTACTCGCAACCCAGTCCACAGAACGACACGTTTGACGCGCCACAAACGCATGAACACTACCAGCGACAAAATCAACAATCCTATCAGCAGTCCTACCAACAACAGTACCAGTATCAGACGCAACAATACACTCACGCTCGGAAGGGCCTTTACAACGCTGACGAGGTATCCCCTCCGAGCTCTCCAGACATTCCCCCAACACAGCTTCCTTACAGGTACGTCTAAGACCGGTGTACAGTGAAAACAGAACCGAGCGTTGTACTTTTTTTTTATTCCATTGTTCTTGCTTGACTGTTCTGTTGGGGCACACGACAGACCCAGACGACTGCGCGCAGCTCGAGCTGACTTTCAGAGCAGAGCCAACCACCGAATCCCCTCACCCAACATTAGCCCGATAGATAGAGAACCCACTCCAACCATGCTGCAGACCCAAGTCTCGCACGACTCTGGCCAGGAAGGCCGTATGTCGCGGTCCAATATTCCGATGATGCGCCGTGAGCGAAGGCAGAACCAGGAGGCAGCAGCCCGCACACTGCGAGTCTCACAGTCGAGAGAATACCTTCAACAGCCGGCGGCACAACAACAGCGCCCAAAATCGAGTGCTTCTTCCAAACGAGGATATAAAGGAGGCGAGGTTCGCTGGGATCCCAACACGGGCGAGCTCACTAGCTCTGACAAAGGCCGTCCTAGCCAGGTGAAACCTGCCGAGTATGCACGCGGTCTGGTTACTACCGGGCAAAACGAGCCTGAGAGTCCGCTTGATGATCGCAGCCCCACGACGAAGATTGCGGGATCGTCCAGCCTGGCTAGCTTTGCTAGCCGGCTTCGCCGAACAGTGCAGAATGGGGCCGCTCATATGGGAAGTGGGACAATCCCAGAAGCAGGAATCGAGGCTGCCGGCCGGCCATCGCAGCCTTCATCCCCAGCATCTTTGCGGATAAGCGCATCGCCGGCCAGAGACACTCAGACCTCGACAGACCCTGCTGCCACAGCCTTCACTTCTAATCGCCCAGCCTGGAACGGTGCTAGTGGCCGGACGACATTAGTGGCTCCTGTCACCGATACAAAAGAAGTGCCGCCGCTCAATATCCCACGAAAGAGTAGCAAACGCGTGAGCTCAATAGCGAAACTCAATGCTGGTGTCGCAGATCTTGCCACGATCTCCCAAAATAGGCAGAGGATAGCGAGCCCCCCTGTCAGTCCTCCAAGGGATGAAACGACCTTCCAAGAACCTGTTGTGCAGGTTGCACCTCACGACAAAGAAGAAGCCGCCCTTCCAGCGGCCCCCTCACATGATACAATGCAGACGCCAACGCCAGAAAGCCGACGTTCTGCTACACAGAGCTATCCAAGCCCTCCGCCTTCTGCAGACATTCCGGCAAAGGAACCATTACCGGTGCAGCAGCGAACCTCTCATATCAGAAGAAAACCAGCTCCTGCTCGAGACGCAGGCAGCTACGACGACAACGATCCTTTCAATTATAACAACAAGCCACGGGCAACGTCCTCGAAGGCCACGGCGGGTGATCCCAACTGGACGCAGCCACCATCACGCTTCAGCGTGACCACCTACAACTCCACACTAGGGGGTTCTGCGGACGACTCTGAGGCAAAGGATGTGCCAGAGATGCCGCCCATACCTGACAGCCTCCGGTTGCATCAAGCTGCAGAAAAGCAAGAATCCAGAGATGACAGCCCATCGCCTCCACGACCGCGGCCTGCGCCTATCGTCATCGAACCTCTGACAGAGCGTAAAAGCGGGGACGGTGTTATGGATCGACGCCGCCCGCTGTGTATGGGCCATGCGAGCCCTCGGTCCATAAAAGACGGCACAGTACCTGTTGTGATCAGTCTGGGAACATCGTGGAAAAGTGGCATTCGGCCGGCCCTCCGCGATACGAACAGCAGCGGCTATGCAAGCAGCACTAGTAGCGGAGGAGAAGACAGACTGAGTCCTATGCCATCCCACTTCCGGTCGGCCATGGGAGACTCGTCATCGAAAAACCCGCACGCTTCAGTGGTAGGCTCTGTACACAAGGACTTGCCACCGGCGCCGCCAGAGACCACCGCCAAGGATCGTATCACGATGCTGAATGCACAGCTGGCAGATCTGGGTCAGCAGCGCTTCAACATCAACCGCAGCATAAAGCAGATGACAGAGTTGATGCCGACGGACAACATATTGGCAAGCGCAGACGTCCTGCTGAAAAGAGAGCAGGAGAAGAGCAAGGTGGAAAGACTGCGCTTGGAGCTTTCGGAAATTCAGCGCGAAGAGTACGAGATCGGCCTAAGACTGCACCGGGCTTACAAGCGACTGGACCAGAACGCCGAGTATGAACCGACGACACTCTGGGTCCGGCGGGTCACGGGATAAAGCCACCTCGATAGAATCTGCAAGGCAATGATTCTTTTCTGTTCTATTCTTGGCGGTGCTCTTGGCTTAAGACACCCTGCGCAGCCTCTCTTTCTACATAGCTCTACAGAGGTGCTGCACGGCTTCTCCAACTACCTGTATGCCTTGTCGTATATTACTTACATATCCTATTAGTATTCTTTTGTTCCCATTCTATTCTCCTTTTCTGCTTTATGCATTCTGTACTTGCCGAGCCAGCCGTGTTAATATACTTGCAGTTGAATACCAAATCAATATTATGCTTGGATGGTGGGTCTTGTTACAAACCACGAACGCATTGTGCCGGTTCTACGCCGGGAAGAGAGAGAAAGACGTTGTTGCTCGCAGCATAGAATATCCATAGAATATGTAAATTGAAAGAGTATCACCCTCGCTGTATGAAACGACCAAGATCTTACAGCATCTACCAGTTCGTAGTAAAGTTATCGCTAAGCCGCCGTGGATGGCACGAAAAAAAGGGGAGTAGGCGGACCGAAAAAGAAAAAGAAGAGAAAGGGAAAGGGAAAGGGAAAGAGATGGCAGATGAGAGATCAAAGCAGGGAAGTAATGAGAATAAGAAGAAAACAGAAGACGAAAAAAACTTCGCTACCGACATATGCCTCCTGATTTTTTAATTTATAAAAATTATATCGCCTCACGCGAGGGGAGAAAAAAAAAAGTGGTCCGGCCCTTTCTTTCTCGGGTGTCTTTCTTTACCCTATTCTACCAGTGTATGCTGTTCTGGGACACCGCTGCGCCGTCTAGGTTCACGTCCATGCTGAGAAACGAGTCCATCTCTCCCATGCCCTCCGTCTCTAGCACGTCCATCAGCTCCATCTGCTGCTCCTGCGACAGGCTGCCCTGCCGCTCCGGGTTCGGGTGGCCGCTGTTGGCCACCGCCATCTCGAACGGGTCCTGCAGCAGCGAGGCCGGCCCGCCGTGGCCGTGGCCTAGGCCTAGGCCCAGGCCCATGTGCGCTTCCATC
>JRUC01000163.1:0-34465 GCA_000806385.1 Leptographium procerum
TTTTTTTTTTTTTTTTTTTTTTTTTGGAGGGGTTTGCAGGAAATCAAGCAACGCCCGGCTGAAATCAGGGCTATCAAGACAATATAACCTTGACAGGTCGCAGACTGCAGGACCAAAAACCGGGCGTTGCCTCCGTTCCGCCTGTCTGTCTCAGTTAGCTCTCGTATTAAGAGTCGGCCAGCCAGCACTACGAGTACTACAAGATACTAATGTAGTAAGATCACTTGTAAGATCCTCTCACATATACGAGCATCGTATTGTTGACGAGAATACGACACCAAGTAGGCCGTGTCTCGCCTGCTTATTTTAGCAGTGCTAGTACGAGTAGACGTTCCTCATCGGAGAATTTCTTATAAAGGTCTCTCTAAAATATTGTACTACGTAGAGATAGTGTTTTTATTTCGCTTTTTATTTCACTATTTTAGTTTGTTAGTCCTCGCATGTAATGTACCGGATGCCACCGTCGCAATCTTCTTTCACGCTTCACGGTGCCTCTTTTTGCTGCCGGACTTCGTTCGCCGCAGCTCCACTACTGGCAATCAAACTTCCGTAATACGCCCCATGGCGCACAGTCCTGGCGAACAGCGCTGTGCCCGCTCTCCAGCTTTGCGCCTTCCTGGACCGGCTTATCTTGCTACTGCCACTGCCACTGCCACTGTCACGGTCGCACATTCTTTGCTATGCACGTACTCCGTAGTATCGCCATTTGGCTGGCACCAACCCCCCCAGTCTTGCTGTGGGGGACTCGGGCACGCCAGAGGAGACAGCATATGCACAGGCCAACTCCGTGCTATACAAAGCAAGTAAGATACGACTTCTCACTGCTGCCGCCACTGGCATGGTGTACATGGTACGAGTTACAAGTGGTGTTTGCGCTCAGAGGTTGCCGCTGCCCTCTGTTTTGCCATCCAGCCCCACATGCCACCATCCTTCCTTCCTCCAAACGGCCGCTTTTGTCCTACGCCCTTTCCGCAGTCAATCGGTTCTCCCCCAACAGCAACAGCATCGATAATTTGGGTCCGTCTACTAAGGAAACTGTCATTTACCATTTCCTCCTTTTCCCCTCCCTCCGTTCTCTCTTATTTCTCTATTTATTTCTCTGGACTCATTCTGTTCTCGTCTGCCTGTCCGCCCGGATTCGCATCCACTTGCAACAAAGTCCCCCCCGCTGCATCTGTCCCAGTCTGCCCACACTCTGCCAGACACCCACCATCGCTAAGTGGGCCCTCGTCCGCCTCCCCTTGCTTGCTTCCTCTGCGCTAAGGCGAAAAAGAAAGCAAAATTACTTGAACTGAGGGCTGGGCTGGGAAAACGAGACAATAAGAGACAGAAAAGAGTCTGCCGGCGCCTCTTCCTGCTTCCTCATCCTGTCCTCTTCCTGTCCCTTCTTGTCCCCTTCCCCACCGTATCATGCACCATTGACTCGCCTGTTCAGCCCACGAGGCGCAACTTTCTAGATTACTACCTGCAGATGGGGACGGAGGCGCTCCGCGGCAACGAACTTACTTCCTGATGCCATACGTGCTCCACCTGTCATTCGCGCTGCTGCTGCCGCCATCGTCTTTGTTCTTTGTTGTGCCTTGCTATCTTTCCCCTTTCTCCTGCTTTTTGGTCGCCGCTTATATCACCACCGGCCGCTCTCCCTTTTCTCGACGACATTTGCCTCCCGCTGCAACGTCTGCATCCGTTCGCCGAGCGCCCTCGCCGCAACGAAGAGGTGCAGCCTGTCATGCAGCGCGTTTCAGGTCTGATTCCCCTCTGGGAGAGGGCGAAGCCAGCTGACAGCGCTGGAGACGGCACCACATCCGCATCCACATCCGCAACCGCATCCGCAACCGCACCCGCAACAACCACCACCGCCGCTGCCGGCAAGTCCAGTCGTCCTACGAGAAAGGTCTTCAGCTGGGCTGATCGCATTGGCGTCGGCCGGAACCTGACCGTTTCCCCCGCCACTGCCAATGCCGGCTCTACGAGACCCGCATCTGTCGCAGCACCTGGGCGGATGGGACGGGAGGCATACTGGCCAACGACTCTCGACCACGAGTGCGAAAAGGCAGCTCGAATACTCAAGTCCTTTTGCAGTAAGCCTCTTCCCCTCCCCTCTCTTCTCCTGCTTTTCTCTTCTCTTTTCTCTTTCTCTAACGCCCTCAGCGGACGGATTTCTCGATGAATCGACCGACTCTACCCCAACTAGCCCAACAAGTCGCGCCAGCATCACCAGCCTCTCATCACCGCGGTTCCCTCCCCGGCGCCCGAGTGACGTGCCCCTAGCCTCGCCCACAACATCAGTTGCAGGCGTAAAAAGGAAGATCCCACCCCGAGTTGTCCAGGAAGCTGTCGGTCTGGCCATTTTCTCGTGCATGCGCTCTGGCTTGTGGATGTCTGGTTCTGGGGGCTCTGGCATTCTTATTGCCCGCAAGGCCGATGGCACATGGTCTCCGCCCTCGGGCATTATGCTGCACACCTCCACCCTTGCCTTTGTCATCGGTGTCGACATCTACGACTGCGTTCTCGTCATTAACAGCGTCGCCGCCCTCGAGATGTTTACACGCCCACGCCTAACACTCGGCACCGATGTGCCGCTGACTGTCGGGCCACTCACATCGGTCGGCCTACTAGAAAACGATTTCCGATGGAATAACGAAATGGGAAATACAGTATTGACCTACTTGAAGGCCCGTGGCCGATACCGCCCCGCTCAGCTGCATGGCTCGCTCGTCACCGAACGTTCCAACGAGAACGAGCGGTTCTACTCTGAGGATAGTACCAGCTGTGGTACCGAGCCTATCGATGTTCTCGACATCCTAGCTGGAAACATTCGAAAGCTGGTCCCTGAAATTGTGCCCCTGTTTGAAGCTATCAAGGCAGCCGAGGGCCGTGTAGATTTCGACTCGGCCACCATGGACCGGCTATCCCTACAACCTGCGCCAGGCGATGCCGATATTTCCGACACGCCTGCGCTGCTGTCTCCAACCTCCCCCAAGTCCTCCAGTTTTGGACTCCCTGACGCTGCTGACCCTGATCCTTTTGGTATCATCGCCCTGGAAATGGCTGGCCTGGAGATCCGAGAAGCTGGCTCCAAGCACCGCCCTTCCAGCAACCAGTTTGACTATGCTGCAAGTCCCACGAGCCCCGTCTTTGCTACCCACTTCAACCGCCAAAGTGCCGACGGCGCATACGAGTATGGAAACCGGACGAGCTACATGTCTACTCGCACACAGGCCACGTCTATGAATGACGCCTGTACACAGACGGATGTGGCGGAAACACCGGATACGTCTCTGAGCCCGACCCACTCCGACGACGGTAAGGACGCACAACCCGCAGCGACTCCCGGGGCTACCTCGCCGGTTCCAGAACTGGCATTACCAGTTGCGGCTGCCGTGCCAGTCTTGCCAAACGCCAACAGTCGCGTTCTGGCAGCCAGCGTTCCTGCGGATGGGGATTATGCTCGGCCGGCAAGCAGAGTGTTCCTGACTGTTGATGCGGGTGTGGATGCACATGAGCAGACTGACGATGGTGATGATAATGCAACGTCCACCTACTACGTTTCCGACGACCGCGACGCTGATGCAGATGACGAGGACGAGGAAACCGACGGCTTTGGCGACTGCGACGAGACTATCATCTCCGGCGTTGATGGCGCCGAAGATGGCGCTGATGACGGCGAGGACATCGAGGATGACGATGAAGATGAAGATGAAGATGACGAGGAACCTGTGATTTTCGAGGTGGCTACCACCGCTGCTCGGCCTGTTCGCGCCATGCCGACCAAGGGCGCTCAGATTATCCAAGCAAAGGGCTCATTGGTTACTATTGCAAAACGGATTCCGCCGCCACTGCCGCTGCGAAGCCCAGCTAGAAGATCTCGGGCTAGCAAAGGCGAATTCGGTGACCTGCCCACAACTAGCAGCCCCTACCGCCAGTCATTCCAAAGCGCTCTGAGCGTCCAAAGCGCCCAAAGTGGGCATGCATCCGCAACGTCCGCAGAGCAGACGGAAGCGGACAAGGCGGAAGAAGAAACCAACAAGCCATATGCGAAGAGTGTTGTCCCAGAACCAACTATTTCGACAGAAGCGGCTTCCATCGTCATCGTGACGGTGGCTGCCAGCAGCGAGAATGTGCCTCCAACACCTTCGCCTTCATCTACAGTATGCGAACCAAGTGTCGCTGTGACAGCAATCGAGGAACAGAAGGAAAATGCTCTCGACTCGTCGCCAATGTCCAGGACGGCAGAATTCACAGCGTCTTCGGTGGACGAATCCGACCGGGAACCGTCTACGCCACACCTCGAGGATCAGACGGAAGTGGCGGGATACAACAAGGAAAGCGTTACGAAGCCTGACGAACAACAGGAGAGGGAGGTCGAGATGGGCCGTGCCAGCCCGTCTACGATCACAGTAGTGTAATCGCAAATGTATACCTATCTAATTTTGGACTAATGTGGGATGTTTAACGAAGCTTAGGGGCTGGGGCAGGACGAACGGGAGTTGTTATGTCGGGAAGGAGGCTACGACAGGACATCTGTCGAGCTCAGAAGGTTTAGCGTGGGCATTTACAACGGCGTTTTCAAGTTGTTGGGCCCCTCATTTCACGAGGGGGGATGGATACCATGGCGAGCAAGGAGCAGATCAAGGGCTTTTGAACGCCTCATCCTCGTCGCTTGTTACATTGTAGTATGCTTTCGCTTTGGGTATACCGTTATTATAATAGGGGCTGGCCTTGGCTACGACTCCTGCGGTTTTGGATTATACGAGTAGTCTTTCAGGAGAAAATTACTAATACAGCTGTCACTAAGAAGAATATACATTTTTATACAGGGAAAAAACTGCCTTTGTTGTTCGTCGGCTGTGTACTGTTCTCTGAATCTAAGGTGAGATACGTAGGTGCATTCCCGTCCATAACACCCGCCGTCATAACTGCAACGCCACCCATATACCTTTGTTCCGTTTCGGGTCCCGATATGCCTGCCTTTTTAGACCGTGTGCAGCTCTCATCACAACGAGCAGCTGCAAAAGAAACAAACATGAGAAAGAAGCAATGCCTCGTTTTAATAGGCGTCAAATTCGCCGTCGTCCTCATCCTCTACCTCTGCATTTTTCCGTGGCCTGCCCCTCTTTCGTCGCTGTGAGTTTGACCTATGCCGTTTCTTACGCCCGCCAGGGGTGTTGCCGCCTGCCTTCCGCTTCCGGCCGCGGTCGTGATCGTCGTCGTCGTCTATCCCTGTTGGAGTCGTCGGCTCCTCGTCGTTCATGTCGTCATCGTCTAGCTTGAACTCCGAGTCCACCGTCAGGAGCTCAACCAAGCTGCTGCAGCGTGCTACCATAAGCTCTTGTGAGTCGAGGCCCTTCATGATCGTGTTGGTCTCTTCCCAAAACTTCTCTCCCGTGATGCCCTGTACTTTGGTCGGGACGCGCGTCATGTCTCGAGACTGCGCTTTGGCTTTATTGCTGTCGCGCTTCAGTCCGTATTGGCGACATAGGTAGCTCCGGGCTTCCCATATACATAGAAGTATCATGCACCCTGTCGCCAGCTGTCGCAGACGGCCGGTGTCAATAGGGTGTCGGAGAGCTGGGCCAGAGGGGATGTTGGACGTCTCGGCATGCTCTCCCACACTCCCGGCTCCAACAGCCGAGGCCATCGGGTTCGTCTGGTCCGTGGCTGGCTCGAAAATGTCCGAATCGATGGCCTGAGAGATGGAAACTCCAGTTGTGTGCACAAGCTTCTCCATGGTCGTGACGGTTGACTGAAGCTCGCCTACGGTGACGTACTCGAAGAAAGCCAGATTTTCAACCACGAACCGCGTAAATTCAAGGTGGGCTGGCACTGGATTTGACACGTCCAGCTTCCCTGGCTCAAAGTCGACTTGCCCGCACATTTTCTCTAAGAGCCGGCTGCGGTTCTTCGACTTGCTGTCCTTGACGACATCCATAAGATGATGTAGCTTGGAAGTGAAAGGCTCAACGGTCGCGCCACGAACGTCGTGGACCACGTCTCGTTGGTATTGAAAAGCCGTGAGAAGCGCCTTGATGTACTCTCGCTCGAGCACTGTCTCGTATTTATTGTGTAGTGCGCGGTGCTCTCGGAAAGCCAATTCTGCCATCTTCGGCATTGCTGACGTCTCAAGCGTGATCATCGTCACACCCGTTTCCTTGGGATGGACTAGGCCCTGTCGGCTGATGCTCCCCAGAATCTCCGCTGCTAGGTAGGCCTCCTCACTGACCGAGCCGAGTGCAATCCTCGTGATATCGCCGAGAAACCTTTGGGTGGTCGCGCTGGCGACATCATCATGATTCGTACCGCCCATCACTGTCAGCTGCCTCTTCTTTCCAGGTCCATCCCCATCGCGGGCCGCTTTCGATCCCTGTCTACTGCCACCATTGTCGGCCTTGGCAGTACCTGAAGCTGTTTCTGACCTCTGCTCTTCCTTAGTCAAGAACTCTTTTAGAGACTGCATGATCTTGACTTCCAAACTGGGATCGCGCTGGCTGAAGGCAGTCTGAAAGGCTGTGCAGATGTTCTTCAGGACAAAATTGCGCGGCCAAGACTGGCAAATGAGCCCAATAGCATCCAGAGCTGTCCGTCGGATAGCTAGAGGCCATGGGGGCATAGAGAAGGGGCAAAGAACGTCTACCATGAGCTTGGACACCGACGTGACGCCGTACTTTGGAAATTGGGCCTTGAACTTCTCGGTGCTGCTATCCAGATCGCAGTGCTTTCCAGCCATGCCGACGATCAGCGCGTACCGAGAGAACCTGACAGCCTTCTTTTCAAAAAGCGGGTCTTTCTCGGACAGCAGCTGTTCCTTCAGCATGCCCTGTAGAGCAGATATAACTATGCGGCCAAGTCCATCTAGGTCCTTGAGCAAAACGCTGATCACCCAAAGGCAGCCCATAGTATCGTCGAGGAGTGTTCTGCTGACTTTGGGCACGCTCTGCATTAGGCTGATTCGGACCTCTTCTAAGAAGGGCTTGAGCACACTAGGTAGCTGAGGGAGAACACGCTGATAGATGACCACAACTGCCCTAGCTACAGCCATGTCATCAACGGTATTGATGTCCTTGACGCTGGCGATGTGCGGCTTTAACAGGCGGATTTGTTCGAATGTGAAGAGCCGTGGATCTGCCTTGGCAAAGATCATCATTAGCTGCAGAGCATCGCGCCCTGAAGGGGTGGATGGATCGTCGGTCGAAGGGTTGTCGATAAGGTCGCACATGATAGCCACTATGCGTTTGCAGACGGCGAAATTTGTTGCCGCGCCTTTGGCGTTGGGTGATAGAATCGCCTGGAAAACCTTGTCCAAAATGGGCGTCACAGTTCCTGTTTTGACTGTTTGCAGGATCAGGCTGACATGGTCCGCTAAAGACGTATTGTTTGCGGCTTTGTCTACCCCTCCTGCAACCGCTGCGGGCGTCTCTGCGAAAGGGGTTACCCAAACTTCCTCAATGGTTTGCCGAGCCAGCTCTCGCACGCCTTCGTCGGGGTCTTGAATTCGGTGAAGCAAACCGTTGGCTATATCACTTCGGATTTCCATGGATTGGTTTCGCAAGTACACATCTCGGGACACCTTGATAGCACGCTTTCGCACCCCAACGCCCGAATCTATGAATCGGTCGATGATCGTCTTGATCATGGTTTCCTCAAGATTCGGTCGCAGCGTAATGGCGCGGCTAACCAGGCCAAGGGCAGAATCCCTTACCTGAACTGACGAGTCGGCGCAGCATTCTCTGATAAGCCTCCCAATGACCGAAGCTGGGTTGTCGAAAATGGTAGGGTCGATTTCCAACACTTCCGTTATGCTTTTGAGGCTCTTGCTGCGGACAGTGGCCTGATCGCTGCGCATGCCCATGGCTAAAATGTTGATAACATCGTTGAATGATCCACCAAGCGGCGAGCGGAGAGTCACGATTGCATACGACAGCTTTGCTTGGGAGGCAGAAACTGCTCGGAAGCAACGACTGCCTGACAATCCTCGTCCGTCCTCAATCATGACACGAAGTCGGTAAGCGATTCGCCCCAACTCTCTGTTCTGCCGTTCCTGAACGCGGTTGCCACGACCACCGCCCTGAGCATCTTCTTCGGAAACTACCATGGCGGCGGCTGCTTGTAAGCGAGACGTGTACAGTCTGCAGACCCGTCCAGACCAGTCAGCTACCGCATAAGAAATGGCGCTCCACAGATGAGGGTCTTGCGAGCTCCTGTCTACAAGGTACTCCAAGGTGGATCGGAAGGGTCCTGTCCAGGACAGAAAGTCTTCGGCTGGTGGCATCTCTGCCAGGGCCGCTGCTGACAGATTCGACAGAAGGTGATCCAGCTCGTCGGGGCCTGTAGTCTCTGGCGAATTGGCCGACTTGTTGACGGTTGAGCGCAACCGCGCAAGAACTGCTCCAATAGCGCCGAGCTCCTCCAAAGCCATGTTTTTTACTGGAGCTGGAATCTTGTCGCTTTCGGTTAGCTTGAACATGGAAAGCATCAGCAGCCGGAGAAGTAATTCGGCAGCAGGCCAGTCAGGTGTTTCAAGACACGTCGTAAAATCTTCGACAAAGAGATCTAGAAGATTTCGATATGGCGTGTCGGCTGACTTGGAGGATGTCTGTGCTCGTTGGACAATGAAATTGATGACATATTTGGCGTGGTAGTATGCTGTGCTATTGAGCGTAGAGGCGATGCGTGTCAGTTCGTTAATAGAAAGCTCGTGTTCATAAGCGGCTTCCTCTTCCGATCCAATGGTGGCAGCATGTACGGGTGACGGATGGTCCGCCTCTTCTTCGTCCTCATTATCGCTTTTCATTTCCTCATCCACAATCCGGGACGACGATTTGGCTTTGTCTGTCACTCGGCCGGCACTTGCTTGAATGAGCCGCATGATGAGCGCTGACACGGGCTGAATGCTTCTCCCATCTGCCAATTTGAACTGGCGTGCACTCTGCTTTCCAATGGGAAGCTTCTCCAGGGACGTCAGGATGTCATCAAAGATACCACGTCTCTGAGCGGGTATTTTGATAAAAATTTGGGACAACATATCCATGGCAGCCAATCGAAGGCCGTCAAAAGCTTGGACGCCCAAGACCGAGTCTCGCTCAGTGTGGGCGTTTTCGACAAAGATTAGAGATGAAGCTGAGAATTCGAGAGAGTTTATCACAAGTTCTGACAGATCAATGGCCGAGACCAAGGACGACATGCCGGAAAAGAGCCGCTGGGCAGCCGTGAATATAGGGGAGATTGCCTTCTTCCATGGTGCTAACTGCTTGAATCGATTTTCTGTTGAGCCAGAGTTTCGTAGTTCTGCGAGAGGGACAATGACATTGTCCATGACATTTCTAAACAAGTCCACAGCCGCTTGTATGACATTCTCGGAATAGAGTTGTTTGTCCTCTCGGCCGCCAGACATAATCTTCAGCGACAAGCGGGCTGCTTTGAGCCCCGTATCCGCATAGCGCAACTGAGCAACCCATTCATCTATTTCAGACCCACTAGGCTCACTGGTGAGTTTGAGATCCAGGGATTCGGCATGCCTCAAAACACCGTCACACAGCCTCTGCATGTGCAGAAGATCCTCAACGGGTATGTCCGCAAAGCATCCGAGAGTGATGGCTTTGTGAACAGTGCCTTGCACCTTTTTGAGAGCAGCATCAGTCAGAGTCGGCACGTCGTCACTTGTCCATGCAATAAGTGGCACAGCGGAAGGCTGCTGTGTTGCATTGGCCTCGGCTTCGAAGACGCTCTGGAACAGGCGCTGCATTTCCTGAAAGGTAGCATCTGCTCTCTGTCGTTGGTCAAGGTCACCGAAAACGTCTTGACTGTTGTCGTACGGCACATCTGCGACCATCTGGTACTCTTGGGGATTGAAATTGAGTGCAGGTGCCAAGGCGATCGTTAGTTTTGGCTTGGCCTCTGTCGCACTTGAACTTTTCAATTCCGACTGTGCAAGCATTTCATGATTTCCAGAAGACACATGCATGCTCGGAGCAGACGCAAATGGCAGATTTCTGTTCCCCTCGACAGGCGGCTTTTCTGGGCCATGATTCTGGGGCGGACTGGTCTTTGTAGCTGTCGACTGTGGATGCGCCTGTATGTTGATAACAAAGTTGGTCGCATTGCGTGCATGTGCCTGGGCATTCTGCACAGTAGTGGCAGAAGAGTTGACCCCGGCAGGGCTCTCCACATGAGCAGTGGCTGCTCCAGACTTCTTCGTGGGCGTCGGTTTCTTTGAGTCTATGGGTTTCGAGCCTGCAGCTGCTATTGGACCGGTATTTCCATTTGATACGTGGTCACCAGGAGAGTCAGGGCTAGGGTACCGGAAAGGGATGTCTGCTTTGCTGAATACCATTTTTGAGATGGGTAGAAGATTATCTGCCAGGCTGGGAGTGGTCGGCGATGGCGCAGAAGTGCTCGAAGGGCTTATAGTCTGTGGAAGGAGCTTGAAATTGCTGCAAACATGTTAGAGTAGCACTGAGCAGCCATCTTGGAAGCTAAGCCACGAGAGTTTGACTTACAATAGCGGAGTCTTGCTGGTAGCGATGAGATGGTATATGTCGTCTATCGCGCGATCTGACGGGGGGCTGGAAGAGCCCAAGATGGTGGCGTTCAGGGAATTGAATTCCTGCTGGGAAACAAGATGCGCCAGTGGTGTTGATGCAGCCTTGGAGGTCGGTGTCGGGATAGGGATAACTCCTGTTAGTGGGTTCTTAAGTCAGAAAATGAAGAGAGGAAAGAGACAAAGAAGGTATATGGAAGGTGAGAAGTCGGAAGGGGAAGACGTACTTGTTTCCAGAGGCGATATCGATGAGAACGGTGAATACGGAAGGGCTTCAGAGAAGGTAAACGGTCGCTTGAACCTCTGGGACCCAGTTGCAGGAGACGGTGGTTGCTGCTGCTGCTGCTGCTGCTGCTGCGGCAGTCGCGAGGCGACGCATGATGGCGACGCAGCGGGCAAGTTGATAGAGAGTGGCAAAGGGGCAGCGAGACGAGACGACGGAGGATTTGGGTCCAGCAAGAGGACACTCGGATCGATTCCGTTCTGATACCCGTTCTGCTGCCCTTGTGGCTGGTGGTGGTCCAGCAGAGCGCTTGGATCAGCCATGGCAAGAGCGAATGCAACAGCCAGGGAGCATGGCAGGAGCGGCCAGGTGTTCGCGAACGGTTAAGACAGTCGAGGAGGAAGGAGGGAACGATGCGTCGCATGCACGTGGAAACAACAGTCGGAAGTGCAAATCGCGGTGGCGAAGGAGGACTAAAGAGCGCCTCTCTCTACTCAGCACGCATCGGTGCAGTCGCAGTACTGAGCAGAGATGTGGTCGGATTAAGCGTCCTAATGAAGCAAGGCGAGGCTCGGGTTCGTGTGCTGAGTGTTGTTGGTGTGAATGAAAGCTGAGCGGCTTGTCACGACTTGGTGCTATATTGCTTTGAGCCTACTCTGGAAGGCACAGGGAAGAGGAAGCTGCAGACCAATCATGTGTCTCTGTCGCATTCTTTACATGGTCCGTGCACACCCACGTTAGCAGGGCACCTGGCTCAAGGCAAAAGGGAAAGAGCGGAGAAAACACTTTTGGCGGCAGGGGCGATCTTAAATAAAAATGGGTCAGCCTTTCTCGAAAAAAAAAATCGCTTACAATCTGCCTCCGATACAGAAGCCTCTTGTCTCCAGTACGACTATTTCAAGATTTGCGAATACAACTCAACAGCTATGGCGTCTCTTGGATCTTTGGTGTTCTGCGCCGACTGCGGAAACCTGCTGCCCATGTCTAGGGGCTCAGATCGCAACAAGCTCATCTGCCGCTGCTGTGGCGCCCACAACAAAGGTGTGTCTTGATAAAGCAGAACCGAAACGTGAAAGATGTCGCATGAGCAGGGAAGTGTCCTAATGCTAACCATACTGATCACGCAGATCAATCCGCCTCACAAACGATTGTCACCAGCTCTAAGCCAAAGGACTTTCCATCTCCATTGCGCGTGAAGCTCTCGACAACGCAGTCGGTTGAGCTCCACAAGGTATCGACAGAGGCCGTGACCACAGAGACCTGCCCCAAATGCGGCCGTACGGAAGTGCGGTTTTCGACGGCGCAGATTCGGAGTGCTGACGAAGGCTCGACGGTGTTTTTCCACTGCGACTGTGGCCACAGGTGCGTCTTATTTTCCATAAGAACAGGCAGGTCGTGCCGGGTTACATGGTGTATGTATTGCTGACGCTGGGCTTCTTCTTCTGCAGATGGTCCGAAAACAACTGATCGGAACGTTCGAGTGGCGCATGGCGACGAGCCATACCATTCAAGCTTTCCGTCTCCTGTACGACTCCGGCTCGATCTTACAAGTGCAAAGTCGCGCATAGGCCATGTACTACGATCATCACAGCCGCTTTTTAGGCCCTACGAAACGACGAGGAATAAGGATCATAGGCCTTGGAGGCGCTGCAGCTCTTGCAGAGCGAGTAAACCAAGAGGCAAGCCCAAGTATCTGAATGCCGGTTTACAGAGGGCCCATAAGGGAGGCGACACATTAGAAGACGCGACAAGTGATAATACCCCGCTAGCATTGTATTTGCCCATAATAGAAAAGGCAAGTCAAATTAGAAAATGAGAGCCAAATAGAAGTGCAATACGTTTTTCCCCTAGACCGACATTTCGTTTCCCTGAATCTCTGCAGCCCGCTTATGTGTACTTTTTTGTTTTCCTGCCCGCTTCGTAGAAACTCCCATCCCAGACGTCAATATCAATATACCAGACGCAAAACAACGAAAAAAAAAGACAACAACTCACTCCCCTCCATCCTTTTGCCTAGGCCGTAGCCGGCGCGGCCTGTGATGCTTCTGGGATCAGGGCATACTCTGCCTGGCCGCCCTGCTCGTAGTCGGCCATGTCCAGGGCAACTAGAATGCTCTCCCGCACCACCAGCTCCTTGTCGTGCAAAAACTTCCTCAGCGTGTCCTCGACGCCCTGCTCGTCGCCAAGGCTACCCAGCGCCTCGGCGGCTTCGTGCCGCACCATGCTCGCCTCGGTCAGGTTACTCAGCGCGGCCGTCAGCGCCGGGATAGAGGCCGGGTGCGACAGCTGGCCGAAGACGAAGGCGATCTCGTGGCGGAACAGGGCCGACTCGTCGGCGAAGCCGCGGGCTAGCGCGTTCACGGCCGGCACGGCGGTCGGGAGGTTGGGAGGCGACGCCAGGTCGCGCAGCGCAAACATGGCGCGGTAGCGCAGAAACAGGGGCTTTGATGTGTCCAGAAGGGCGGCGGCCAGATTATCGATGGCCAGCTCCGCCGACGACGCTGAGGACCCGCCAGGCACGTCAGGCACGCCAGGCATGGGCGGTGCCGGGTCGATCGAGGCAAAGTCGCTCTGCCGCAGCGCCTCCTGGCCGCGCAGTGCGGCGTTGTTGGCCCACTCTATCCGGTCAATGGCGATCTCACAGGTCTCGCGGATGACCACCGCCTCGTCAGGCTGGTCGCGGAACTGCCTCAGCAGCTCGAGGTCGGAGGCGTGGCCCAGCGCGCCTAGAGCCTCGGCGGCCTCGTGGCGGCACATGACGTCCTCCTGCGGGTCAGAGAGGGCCTGTCGCAGAGGCGGCCCTGCCGCGCCGACATTACCCGTCTGGCCCAAGCAGTACGCCAGCTCGTGCTTCAGCAGGGCCGAGGGCGAGACAAAACCAGCGGCGATGGCATCAATGGCGGCCTGTGCCTTGGCTGCCTCTGCCGCGTCAGAAGCACCGGCTTCGGTAGCCTGCTTGGCAAGGTGCTTGAGCGAGAAGAGGGCACGGAAGCGGATGGGAAGAGGCGTCGTCTCGTCACATAGAGTCTTCTGAAGAGCGGCGATGGTCGGGTCAACGGCGGCCGGCACCTCGAGTTGAGCAGGAGCTGCCACCATCGCTATTGTATGGGCGTTGGCCGGAGTACTCTTGAGCTGAAATATAGTATTGGGAGGGGACAGCGGTTGCGAATAGACTGTCGGTTCCGTCTTGTTGTGTGGTTTTTTCTCCTGCCGTCCCTTACACGCTCGAATAGGCAGTACTTGGGGAAAAAACTAGCTCAGTTAAGAATGCTTCGTGGGGCAACGCATGATTTTTTTGGTGGGGTGCACTGTGTGCGATAAGATAAGGGGCTAGTCTACATAGGAGTACTCCTATGAGTAGACTTTCTTTGTTCCATTGCCACTCCGAAAATAGTGAATCCTGGCATGCTTCGACGAATGCCGCACAGCAAACGGCCACAGTCGTCCATCCATTTTTCCTGGCACATCCTGACACATGTTCTACACTGCATAGGCTTGGCTTCAATTAGTTTCTGAGACTTGCAGACCATAATGTTGCACAAAGACAGGGAGTAAGCTTGATTTGACCTCGCTTTAGGCGAGTCAGGAGTACATGATATTCGATACAAAAACTAGTGAAACAGCAAGCAAGAATGTATGCCAAAACCCAGATATTAATGCTGCATAAGTCGTCTGTTCCCTCGTGAGAGCCAATGCTATAATCCCGTTACCAGCCCAAGATTTATGCAGCCGCCCGATGCTGTAGCTTGCAAACAAGATAAAAAACCACACACAAACAGAGAAAACCCGGACGCAGAATTCAAAAAAGATCAGTGGACGACACGAATGCTTTCGCCGAACAACAAAGACCCGGAGTCAGCGAGGAACAAAAAAAAAAAAAAAAAACGCAGGCGAGAAAAAGTGGATAGAAAAGACATTCAAGAAGAGAAGCATCCTCCGGGTATCGCGATGCAGAAACGAAAATTTTGGACAGGGTCAGCAAACAACAGAAACCCATAAGTTGACAAATCACCCCTTTAGCAACATCCCCGTCGTCGGCTGGTTGAAGGATCCTGGCTGGGGTCGCGTGCACTGCCAGCCCCGTTCTGGTCGACTGCAATCTCAGGGCCATATCCCTGGGGAAACAGCCAGCTCCGGCGGTCCCGGCCCACACGGAAGCTTCCACGAACGTTACTGCCATCATTGTAGGCGCCGCCGTAGCCATAGCCCTCGCCGCCAGTGCCGGCTGAGCCACCGCTACCGTCACCGGGCATGAACAGCGCGCCGGGCGTGGACGTAGCGGCGAGCAGTGCCTGCTGCATTTTCCGGTTCTGCTCGACGAGCTTTCGGGTCACCACGCGGAAGACCTCCTCCACGCCCTCGCCGCTCTCTGCGGAAATCTCATGGCAGGCGTCCCATCCGGCCTCCTGGCCCCAGAATCCTGAGCTCCGCTTTGAGCTGGGGCTGCGCGGCTCGCCGGCCAGCGGGGGCGGAATCGCAGACGCTACTCCCTGTGCAAATGCCGCATAGCCCGCTCCTGCTGCCCCTGCCCCTGTCCATGAGCTGCCCAGGCCGGATACGCTAGCACCACCGAACCCACCGGGACCGAGACCACCGGCTGTGAGGGGAGGGGTGCTGCTCGTGCCCGGAGCCAGGTTTTCGGCGACGTAGGCTATGCAGCGCTCAAAGGGGACCTCTCGCTTGGAAGGGTCGCGGGCGACAATGTCGGCCTTGGTGCCGACGACGTGGAGAACGATGTCCGCGGGGAGATTTCGGCGCAGCTCAGTGAGCCAGATGCCCATCTGGGCAAAGGAATTGGCGTCGGTGATGCTGTAGCAGAGGATGCAGGCATTGGCACCACGATAGTAAAGGCGAGAGATGGAGCGAAAGCGTTCCTGGCCGGCTGGAGTTAGGGTGAAAGGGGAGAGGTGGTCAGCAAATATTTTCAGACCGTAACAATGTGACGACGACGCGTCAGCAGAGAGGAAAAGCACACTCACCAGTATCCCAGATCTGCAGCCGCACAACGGTATCGCTGTCGCTGTCGACGACACGTTTTGTAAGGAAACTTGCCCCGACGGTAGACGTGATCTGCGATGGATCAAAGGAGCCCTTGCAAAAACGCGTCACTAGTGACGTTTTGCCGACGCCCTGAGAGCCAACAACCACAATCTTTGCCTCTAAAGACGACATGATGAGGAGGTGTCGCCAGGAGAGGAAAGGAAAAGGGAAGGCCCAGAAGTGTAAAAGGGAGGGATAGAGAGAAAGAGGGATCGGAGATGTGCTCAAAAGGAGGGGCCAGAGAAGTGGAGATGATGTAAGATATTTATTATGAGAAGGGGCAAGTAAATAGAAGAGAGACAGGAATGGGGCCAGTCGGGGGGTGTGGTGGGTAGGTTAGCAGACTGTTGAAAGGCGCGAGATGGACAAGTAGATCAGGAGTCATTCACACGCGGAACGAGGGCGAGGCAGGAGTCGGCGAGGCAGCCAGCAGCACAGATGGGAAGTATGTTGCCTGGCTGTGCCCTCTTGTGTCTTTTCGTTTGTCTTTGCTTGACGCTTTTTTTATTTTTTCGGTGTTTCTTCCTGTTTTCGCGTCTTAGCGGGTTCTTCTCACGAAGAAAGCTCGTTTCTGGGACGCATTCTCCCTGATCAGCTGTCTGCAAGAGACTGGGTAGAGATGCGATTCAGGCGGGAATCAGAAACAGGCGCTGGAAACTCTGAGTGTTGCTGTTCCATCGTCGTAGTGACGTGAAAGAAGAAATATTCAGGAAGACACGGAGAGAGGGGCCGGGCGGATAATATACAGGCTTAATGTGGAAGGAAGGTTCATCCCTGGCCCCCTTGAGCAGCCTTTCGGAGCCAGTTTCGAGCAAGTTGTTAGGCCATTAGATAGCATATTATCTTACTTGCCGGCCTCAAATAGGAGGTCCTCAAATCTAAGGAATAAGTGCCCAATAGCATCCCTGAGCAGCCTCGCCATTGCGCTCCATTGCGCTGTTAACCAATTAGCTAGCAGGTTCTACGATCGAGCAGCAGATGCTGCGCATGCATCTATCTCGGTGGTCGTCTCATTCTCCCCAGCCGCTGCCCCTTTCGAGTTGGTATGCCGTTGTGTTAGCGGGCTGTCAAAACTAAGACTTGCTGACTGGGCTGACGGCCTTTAGCATAGCAGCGGCCTACCTTCTATAGCGCGATTCCCACTAAAGAAATGGCCTCTTTTCTTTGGAACGCGGTAATGTGATGAGCCACCTCGATTAGTCGACAACCTCACCCGCCCGATTTAAAGCGATTTGTTCAGCTCAGCAGGGACATATATCCTCACACTTTTTTTTTATCTCTCTTTCTATTCTTTTCGCTCTCCTCTCTCTGTCACCCGTTATCACCCTCACATGTCTGCATTCCAGGGCGAGCCGCCGTCTTTGGACGAGCAGGCCCGCTTCGAGATCATCATGAAGCACGGCCACCAGGACCTCGTGCAAGCCGTGGCTTTCAATGCCTACGGCGACCGCTGCGCCACCGGGTCGGTGGACGGTAAGATCCGGGTTTTTAACCGGCATGCTGGCGGCGTGTGGCGGCTCTGTGACAGCTGGTTGGCGCACGGCGGTGAGATTCTGGAGGTGAGTTTGAGTATCTGGCGGGTTTTCGTCTTTTCGTCTTTTTTCCCTCTCTTGCCATTGTCTTTCCTCAAATCCACGCACAGCGTTGACCTCCCGCGCAGCTCCAATGGCTGCCGCCGACAATCTACCCAAACCTGCTTGCATCGCTCGGCGTCGAAGGCCGCTTCAAGTTGTGGACCGAGGACCCGGCAGCGGCGCCGGGCCGGCGCTTCAGCCAGCGGGCCAAGGGCAGCAACGCCAAGGCGGCGTATGAGACGCGGTCGCCGCGGTCGGTGTACCGGTCGTTCTCGATGAAGCACAACGACGAGACGCGGCACACGAATCTGGCGCTGCTGGCGGCCGACGGGACGCTGACGGTGCTGGAGAACGAGCAGCCCGAGAACCTGGCCGACTATGCCAGCGTGGACGAGCTGCGCGTATGTCCGCGGCCGCCGCGCGGAGAGGAGGCTAGCTTCCGCGTGCGCTTTGACCCCAACCCGGACCCTTGCTACACGGCCCTGCGCGCCGGCGTGCGCGCCGACGCTCTCAGCCTTGTCATCGCCGCCATGGACTCGGTCAAGATCTACCGCACCCGCCCCATCACCACCTCGACCTACGGCCTGCAGGGCACCGGCCGCGCCTTTTATCTTGCGGCCGAGATCCGCGGCCACCGCGGCCTCGTACGCGACGTCGCCTGGGCGCCCGGCAACTTCCGCGGCTACGACATCATCGCCACCGCCTGCCAGGACGGTTACGTGCGTGTCGTCCGCCTTGACACTCCCTTCTCGGCCGCAGACGACGGCAAATCCTGGGCCGTTGGCGACGTGGTCAAGACCGGCACCGGTGCCGACAACCGTAAGAAGCGCAATGCAAAGCCTGCCTCGGCCCTCAGTGCGGCAGCCGCAGCAGCAGCAGCAGCAGCAGCGACGGTAGCGTCATCCCCCGCAGATGCCGGTAGCGGTGCCGCTGGTGTTGATGGCGAAGGTGGTGCCGGAACTGCTGGCGGCGCCGGTGCTGGTGCTGGTGCTGGCGTCTCTAATGTCGGGGCCACGTCGGCACTTTCTGCAGCAGTGGCTGCGGCCGCCGGCAACGGCAGCAGCAACGGGTCCTTGTCTCTTCTGGGGGCAGAATCTGGTGCCGCCAACGCTGGTGGTGCTGGTGCTGGTGCTGATGCTGGTGCTGGTGCTGGCGGTGCTGGTATCGGCGGCGCCGGCGCTGGAAATGAGGACGCGGTTGGCGGCCTTGTCGGCACTAACACTCATCCCAACAGCAGCGCAGTCAGCTCGGCCGACCCGTCCTTTTCCGGGATGTCTGCGCCCGAGACGGAGCGAAACGGCCTGGGCAACGCCCCTCCGCCGAGTCACGCTCCCAACAGCGACCGGCGCTGGACGGGCGAGCCGGGCCAAGTGCGCCACACTGTTCGCGAGCTGTCGAAGCTGGAGAACCGCCGCACGCCGGTGTGGCGAGTGGCCTTTGATGACGACGGGCACATTCTGGGCACCGTTGGCGACGACGGAAAGCTGCTGTGCTACCGGCAGACTCCGGACGGGGCGTGGGCGCGAAGCTCGGAGCTGACGGTGATGAAGATGCGCATGACCGCGCCGTAAAGAAGCAGGAAAGAAAGGAGGGACATATTACACAAGACTCAAGACTCAAGACTCAAGACTTGAAACTACCTCCTTCTCCAGGACTACCGAGCCTCTCCCGTATTAAGGGACCGCGTCACGTGGCATTTCTGCAATGCTATGAAAGGCAGCAGCGAGCCGGCTGGCGACTTCCTCGTACGTGTCCGGGCTGTACATGGAGCCGCACAGGGAAGGTGCCTGCGACGACCGGCCGGGTCAGATGACTGGTGTTCGAGAGTCGCAGAAGATTTTATGCATCCGGAGGGAGCTCGCCAGAGACTTAAGGCAATAACGCCATGGCTCTGCCAGCCAACAGCAGAACAGAAGAAAGCCAGAAAAAGGCAGGATGACGGACGATGCCATTATCAAACGCAGTCTGCGCCGCCGCGCGCATAGAATTACAGCTATACAGTTTTGTGCTATCTATCATGCTCTTTTTTTTTCTTCTCTTCTGTTCTTTTGACCTCTTTTTTCCGCACACAAAAAAAAAGACTCTTTTGTTCCTAGACAATGCAATATAAATTCTCTCTCTCCTGACAACTCCTGCTCTCACTTCCTACGCTTGGACCTGTGGCCGCCGGCAGCACCGTCAGCCTGGGCCATGCGCTTCTTGCCCTCGCGGCTCCAGAACTCCTTAGTCTCGCGCTTCTCGCGGGCTGCACGCTTCTCCTCGGCGTCGGCCAGCTGGCGGCGGTGCTCGGCGCGGTTGGCCTCCTTCTTGACGGCACGCTTGGCCGAGACATCCTTGCGGATGGTGGTCAGCTTCTGCAGCATGTCGCGGACGCGGCGCTCCTCGCCACCGACGACAACGGCGCGCTTCTGCATGTACGTCTTGCGGCCCTGCTTCTTGGTGCGCACGATCTGCTCGCGGAAGGGCAGCGACGCGGCCAGCTGGCGCGGCACCTTGAGGGCGTTGAAGTGGCGGTCCTGGCGCTCGACGGTGCGGTACTGGCTGTTGCGCTGCTGCGGCGTAGCCACGCCGAGGTCGCGGCGCAGCTCGCCGGTCAGCCGCATGGCCTGCCAGCCGATCAAGTTCGTCACCGGGTTGTAGAAGCGGCGAGGTCGCACAGGATACCAGGCGCGCAGGAAGACGATATCACTCAGCAGGATCTTGTCCTCAAAGGTGGCGCGGAAGGCGCCCTCCTGCTTCAGCGCGTGCTTGATCTGGCCGCGGATGCCCGAGACGGTCTTGATGGCTGCACCCTCGAACTTTGCAATCTCCAGCGCGGAGTTGAACATGCCCTTGACAAAGGCCGTGTTCTTGAAGATCTTGTACGGCGCCCCCGTCAGCTTGAGCTTCTTGACAATCTCCGTCGACTCGTCCACGCTCAGCACCGTGCCTGTGGCTGCGATCCGCAGGCCCTGCTGGTTGACGGCCGCGTCGGCTGCAAACGACTTGAAGCACACAAAGCCCGTGTTGGGCGCCACGAACGGCCCGTAGAACTGCGCAAAGCAGTGCATGTGCTCCGGCGTGTACTTGAGCATCCGGTTGCGCGTCCGCGAGTCCGAGATGCTGTATACCGGCAGCGACTGGAACCGTCGCCAGCCCAGCGAGAAGATCAGCGGGTCGTTGGTCTTGAGGATCCGCTTGTGCCACCGGTGCCGCTTTATCCGCACCTGCACAAACCCGAACCGCTCTTCTGTCGCCGTCAGCCCTCCGAGGATCAGCGGCGTCCGCGTCGAGAACATCCGCACCATCTCCGCCGGCACGCCCTCCACCACCATCCGCGCATACTGTCCGGCCCGGAAGCCCTCCACTGCCACCCGCTGCCGCTCGTCCAGCGTCTCGTACTCGGCCACGTTGATGTCCAGCTGCTTCTGCATCTGCGACTTCTGCGCGTCGTACCACTCGTCCTCGCCGAACTCGTCCTGCGTTGTCCCCGCCTCCTTGCGCGCCATCGCCTTGGCGTTGCTCAAGCCCTCGCGGTCCTCCTCCTCGAACCGCAGTCGCAGCTCTTCTTTCCGCCGCGCGTTCTTCTCCCGCTCGTCTTCAAACGCCTTCTCTTTCGTCTCCGTCTTCGTCTTATCTGACGGTCCCTGCTTCTCTCCCGTATCCAAATCCTCAAACACCCCGTCTCCTTCGTCGTCTTCATCAAATCCGCTGCCGTCTTCGTCGTCCTCATCGTCTTCGTCGTCCTCATCGCCATCCTCGTCATCCATCTCGCTGTCCTCGCCCTCTCCGCCTTTTCCCCGCTTGCCATGCGTCGCGAACCTGCCTCGCAAGGCGTCCAGCGCATCACTCGTCCAGCGCAGAGCCAGCGCCTCGTAGTCCAGCACAGGGATCGCCCGGTCTTCTGACTCGTCCTCGGCCTCCTTTGTCTGAGTCTTCTTGAAGAACTCTTCCTCCTCCTCCTCCTCAATATTGTCCTCCTTCTCGTCCGAGCCCTTCTCCTCTTCCTCCCCCCTCCACCGCTTCACCACCGTTTCTGTTGGAAGCGTGTTGTCGTAGAGCATCCTCGCCAGCTCCTTTGCTTGGAACGGCCGTTTCCGCTTGTGTAAGTTTACTGCCCGTTCCGCCATATTTTCTTTCCATCGCACCGCCGCCTCTTCCTCACCGTCCGAGCCGAACTCGTCTTCGTCCAGATCTTCTTCGTCTAGGTCGTCTTCTTCATCAAAGTCCTCTCCGCTCCCATCCTCCTCGTCGCCATCGACGTCGTCGCCCGACAGAGAGCCCAGGTCAGAATCGCTGTCGGCAAAGGCAAGATCTGCCTGTGCGTCTTTGCTGCTGCTGCCGCCGCCGCCTCGATCGCCGCGATCGCGGAACAGCTTGCCCAGCTTCCTTTCGTCAAACTCGGTTTCAATGTCAGACCCAGCATCGTTGTCCAGGCCGCCTTCGTCGTCATCGTCGTCCCCGAAGGATCCCTCCTCTCCATCAGATGCACCGTCGATATCGGCCACCCGTGCTTTGCGTTGCTCTTTTCGGCCGCTGCTGTTCTCCAGCACATGGCTGATCTCCTCACCCTTCGAAAAGAGCTTCATCCCGCGATCGGTCTCTCCCAGAAGCTTCCGTTCGCCCTGAAGGCCAATGAGCAGCTCCTCACCTTCGCCGCGCTCCATGTCTCCCCCATCCTTGTCGAAGGTGAAGCCCTTTTCGCGGTAGATGTAGATAGCATCGCCGTCAATCTTGAGGCCACTCCTGTCCGACATCGGTGCGTAAAGCTTCCTGTCCTTCTCGTCCAGCCGCCGCCGTCCAGCCTTCCCCGTCGCCTTGGCTTGCGCCTGCTCCATTGCCGGTGTCGGACAAGGGTCAGGCAGGGCCTCCATCTTCGAGACCGTATAGTCGCCAAGTCCGGGAATGTGCACCCGCTGGCCCTGTGCCGTAAAGTTGGTGCCGCGCAGGTAGCCTGAGAACACGACCGACCGGTCGCACAACTCATCCGCTTCAATCTTTGTGGGGTGTGTGACGTCGCGGAAGCTGTCGATAACGGCGTACGGGTGCGTGTTTCTCCAGATCAACGGCCGCGGGCTCTTCATGACGGAAAGGAACCGGGACAGGTTGTGAATCTCGCGGTCAGGGTACCGGCCGTTGATCACTCCAGAAAGATAGAAAAGATGTGCACCCTGGTACAGCTCATTCCACAGCCGGTGCTTCAACCTCTTCTTGGCATCCTTGAGGGCTTGGGGCTTGCGGAAGAGGTCGAGGTGTGTGAGAATTCCAAACACGTTTCCCGGCATGCCGGTCGCTGCGAGAATGTTCAGAAACTCCATCGTCTCCATTTCGAAGCCATAATTTCCGTCGATCATCAGGAGGACAATGTCGGCAACCTTTGCAATGTCCACCATCGCCTCGAGCTCATTGGGGCATTCGAGGAACGTTAGGCGCTGCTTCTTGGACGTGACGACCGTGATGGGGCCCTGCGGATCTACTATCGTCTCCTTTGCGTATCTCCGGACGAGGGATCGAAGAAGTGTTGTCTTGCCTACACCAGGCGGGCCAACAATGGTGACCAGTCGCGGTGGCGGCTCATCGGAAACGCGGTCAACGAGAGGAACATGGAGGCGTTTTTCCTTGATCTACAGGTTGAAAACAGACAACGTAAGCGTTTTGGAACAAGCGAGAAAGAGCTGCTCATCATTGGCAAACACCCACATCGTGCGACCGTGCGGCGCTTCGTTGCAGTTTGCCGGGATTCGAGAAAGCGAAGGCCTTTGGGTTTTGCCCTGCAACGACGACTGTCAGCTCAATTTATCAGTGTGCAAAGAGACTCCAAACCGCTTAGCCTACCCGTATGCTTCTTCTTTTCCTTCGACTTCCTGTGCGGCTTGTGCACTTGGTCCTCCATCTTGGCTGGTCGAGGTGTGTGATTTCCAAGCAGACAAGAGCAAGCAAAAGGCTGGCAGAATTTTTGCGACGATATGCTCCAAGTTTTTTTCTTGTTATCTTATCAGCATTATCGATAAGGAGAATTACATACACCCCAGATACTCCGTACCTACCTGCCTTATAGAACCAACCAATTAGCGCCGGCATAGGCAGCTACCTCTACCCCTCCACATGAGCTGAACTACAGTGAAACATCCCAGGTCGAAACCGCGCCCTAACCAAACACACTGCGCTCATACTTGGCTGCCCGTCCGCTTGTCTGGTGCCATATATACTAGTTATTTCTGCGGCCTGGCATTTTCCAAGACAGATCAGCCCTTTACATCCCAGCTTGTGGCTCTCGAAATGACCGAAATTGTGGCCAGCCAAACACCACCCATTCTGCACGGCCCTTCGGAAAAGGAGAGGAAGTATGACCGACAGCTTCGTCTTTGGGCGGCGAGCGGTCAAGCCGCGCTCGAGTCGGCCAACATACTGGTCGTGAACTCTGGCTGTGGAACTGTCGCTACAGAGACGCTCAAGAACCTGATCCTTCCTGGTAGGCTCCCCGTTACCGATCCGTGCCATCGCCCCGTCCGTGTAAGCTGACCTGCTGTCTCTTCTCAAAGGTATCGGACAGTTCACTATATTCGATGAAGCTACGGTCAAAGAAGAGGATCTTGGGGTCAACTTCTTTTTAGATGAATCCGGCCTCGGCAAGTCAAGAGCCCAGTGCTGCACAGAGCTCCTTCTTGAGCTCAACCCCGAAGTAAGGGGCGAATGGCACCCAAAGCCAGAGGTATGACAGCTGTGTCCGAATAGGCGCTGTCTGTGAGGGTAGCACCAACTGACCGGCTCTAGTCTGCTCTGGATCTGGCGACACTGCTTGAGTCATCACCCATTTTCACCATGATCGTATACTCGCATCCCATAAGCCAACACGATCTTGTCACCCTTGAAGAGTATGGGAAACAGCACAAGACTCCTCTGGTGGCAATACACTCGGCCGGTTTCTATTCGTATTTCCGAATCCGCCTGCCGGGGGCTTTCCCCGTCGTCGACACGCACCCAGACGAGACAACGACAACAGACCTGAGGCTACTCGCACCGTGGCCTGAACTAGAAGCATTCGCGAAAGAGCTCACGGCTGGCATCGATGCTCTGGAAAACTACGAGCACGGCCACTTGCCCTATATCGCGATCTTGCTACATTACCTTGAGCGCTGGCGTGAGGCACATGATGGCAATGACCCGACCACATACAAGGAGAAAGTTGCATTCAGGAAAACAGTGGCGGACGGGGCGAGAAACAACAGTCCAGAGGGAGTAGAAGAGAACTTTGAGGAAGCAGTCAGCGCCGTTCTAAGGAACATTGAGAAGCCGCTCATTTCGTCCAGTGTCCGGGAAGTTTTCGCGCACGAGCCACAAGAACATGTAGGATTATACGTCTTCTCCCTTACTCTAATTATGATTCCATTTGCGGTTTTTTCTGACTTTCGGCGTATCAGGAACGCCTGTCGGGATTCTGGATCATTGCCCGTGCAGTCAAGCAGTTTTACGACAAGCACAACGCCCTGCCATTGCCTGGGAAGGTTCCCGACATGAAGGCGCAGTCCAAAGTGTACGTCCGGCTACAAACGATCTACAAAAACAAGGCTCGGAAAGACGCTGCCGAGGTGCTTGCCACTGTACGGGAACTTCCAGACGGCGCGAATATCGATCCCACAGAGGTTGAGCTGTTCTGCAAAAACGCCGCTTTTGTCAAGCTCGTCAATGCGACAGAAGCAAGCGCAGATTGCCTGTCTGAGGTCATCAGTACGTTATAGGCACCATTGTTCCCCATTGCTGTCTAAAGCCGGCTTTATTAACAGAGTCTCTCTCTGCAGAAGAGGAGTTTCTCAAGGATAAAAATGCCGAGATCATGATGGCCCCTTTGTCGCTGGCACCAATCTACCTAGCATTATATGCTACGTCACACACGCCAGAAGCGACGGCCGAAGAAATATTGAAGAATATTGACCAGCTCATACCGGATGCCAGCCAGAACGAGCGGGTTGCCACGATTGCTGAGGAGCTGGCTCGCGCCAGAGGCGGCGAGCTTCACAACATCTCGGCACTGACAGGAGGCATGGTGGCACAGGAGATTATCAAAGTCATAACGAAGCAGTACGTCCCTATTGATAACACATGCGTCTTCGACGGGATCAGCAGCCGCTGCCAGATTCTTCAGTTATGAAGGGGTAAGAGAGACCGATCGAAGATACAACGAATAACACGAAGAAACTGTAAATGAAGCAAAATATAAAGGCAGAAAGTGACTGTCAAAAGCTACCTAAAATAAAAGAGGAACCACTGTCCAGTTTCTGAAAGAGTATTCCTATACTTTGAAACGCCTTATATCCTGCTTTAACTATCGAAACCGAGCATACAGCCTATGAGAAAGTAGGAAATTACAGCTCGGTAATATAGTAGTAAACAAACCATCCACACCGGAACGAAAAGTAAGCCGCTGCAACCCGTTCCCTCAAATGGAAGGTACGGATGCTTTGTTATCTAAGCAGTGCGGGAGCATGTGAGCTGTTGTGCTCCTATGAGCATCTTGAGCGCTTTGGAAGATGAGGCTAAGAAAACAAATACATCACGTGCGAGTAGGCGCTTCTTCTTAATCAAAGTAGGTAATCGTAGATGACGTTATTTACGCCAGATATGAGAAAGCTGGCTTAGACCCGCTGGCTTTGATTATTTTTTCAAAATTATTTTTTCAGCAGCAATGCAATAGCAATCGTGAGGCCTTTAAAACATAGTGTTTTGTAAGAAGTTGCATATTGGGAGGGAGTCTACTCATGGAGAGGTAGATGCTGGACATGAGCAATAACCAGACGTTGATAATGGACGGATAAATTCTATGTATGGGAAGGAGAAGATAGCCGGAGCGCCGTTCATCGGGGGTGCTGTCCCCCGCTAAAGTTGCTCCCGGCAATGTCACCAATTGCCGCTAAGAGTCATTGCGGGGCTCTGCGGCCAGGCTTGTTCCTCCCTCCTTCTTGCTCTGCTTATCGTAGCTCTTCTGCTCTGACTCTTCTTTTGTTGCTTCTGCCTTCTTCTGCCTGCTTCTCCTGTTTTTCGCTACCGACTTTGTAATAGCACATGTTGTCGTCTGCTGCTGTCCGAACTGCCTCCCGTGTCCGCCCTGCTGCAGTCCATCTCCCGCCGGTATCATTGCCAGCTTCGGCCCGATCGGCTCCGTTTTGCCGCCACTTCCACTTGTCTCTACCTGCTCGCAAAACCTCCCTCAAGAGGGTTGACACTACCACTACCACCATTACTACTACTACTACCATCGTCCGAGCCATGTCATCCTCTGCTGGTCGCCGCATCGCCGGCAAGACTATCGTCATCACCGGGGCCTCCTCCGGCATCGGCCGCAGCACGGCTTTTGAATTCGCCCGCACAGCAGCTGCTGCGCCCAGCGGGAGCGGCGTTCTGCGACTGATCCTGACTGCGCGTCGCATCGACACGCTGCGCCAGGTCGCCGAAGACCTCGTCAAGGAGGTCGGTGCCGACAAGGTGCAGGTGCTTCCGGTGCAGCTCGACGTCAGCGAGCCCGACGAGGTGCGCTCGTTTGTCGGCAAGCTGCCAGAGGAGTGGCGCGACATCCACATCCTGGTGAACAATGCGTGAGCTCTACCTCTTTTACCTTTTGCTATTAGGCGATCGATCGATCGATCAACCAATCACTGACGCCGGCAAATCACAGCGGCCTCGTCAAAGGCGTCGCTCGCGCGCCCGAGATCGCCGAGGCGGACGTCAGCGTCATGTTTGCAACCAACGTCACCGGCCTGATCAACATGACGCAAGCCATCCTGCCGGTGTTCCTCAAGCGCGCCGACGGCGGCTCTGGCGACATTATCAACATTGGCAGCATCGCCGGCATCGAGCCCTATGCCGGTGGCGGCATTTACTGCGCCACCAAGGCGGCCGTTCGCAGCTTCTCCGAAAGCTTGCGCAAGGAGCTGATCTCCACGCAGATCCGCGTCATCGAGGTCGATCCTGGCCAGGTCGAGACCGAGTTTTCCGTTGTGCGCTTCTATGGCGACAAGTCCAAGGCCGATGCAGTCTATGCGTACGTCTCTCTCTCTTGGATTGTTGCTTCGTTGCTGACAATTCCTCTCCAGCGGCTACAATCCTCTGACGCCTGACGACATTGCTGAGATCATTGTGTTCACGGCCACACGGCCTCAGAACGTCGTTGTTGCTAACACGCTAGTCTTCCCCCAGCACCAGGTACTGCTACCCCTCTCTCATGCACAATCTCCCCATCTGACGAAGAATGAGTGTCTGACATACGCGTATAGGCTGGCGCCGGTATTCTCCACAAAAAGTCCGCATAGAGAAGCTTGACATGGACAGGAGCCAAAAGAGCGGGTTAGGCTTTACGGCCATCCTAGAGCTGAAGAAATTCAATGAGATTCTCGTTCCCAAGTACAAGTCAAGTAGCTTGTCGCTGATACGGCCGAGTTCGTGGTGATTTCCTCATGCCTGCTTGCCTGCTTGCCTGCTTGCCTGCTTGCCTGCGATTTTGCGAACAGTGCCCTCCTTGTCGGCCTTGGCTCGATGCGCTCACGGGTAGCTCTTCAACTTGGGCTAGAAGTACACATTCCAGATCTACGAGGACAGCTGACGGCGACGCGTCGGAGGCCAGGCTACTCGAACAGTACGATGTAATCTCCGGCTCCATATCACGTGATCTCCTGTACGGAGGGTAGCTGCTCCGGGCTTAGCGCAATATTTTGCACACCGACTCCAGCCCCCTACTGCGTTGTCTTGTGTGGCTTGCCCTAGACGGTAAAATTTTCTCATTATCAATTATGGCCAGGGCCTTATCAATGTGGCGGGGAAGCGGCAGAATTTTTGGTTTCTGCCCTCCTTATTTTTCTCAATTGTTGTTCTTTTACCATTCCATCACCGCCCATCACGACGACCGACGCAGGAGACACGACGACGACTCACCGCCACCACCAAACAGTCAAGTAGAAAAAAAATAGGGTCAGCGCAGACTGGCCGATATCACGATGGGACGGAAACCGAATCCCATCATCCTGCAGTTTTTTGAGCGCGGACCGCGTCTCGCCGACAACAGCAACCGGTATCCACACCGATGCAAAGCATGCGGCGAGTCGTTTCCCAAGGGCCGAGCCGAGTCGTTGATGACGCACATCTCCAAGAAGTGCCCGGCCATCAGCGAGGCCGACCGGATCAACGCGTGTCTGTCGCTCAACGGGCTCAGCCACCACATCGCCGCGGCGGCAGCTGCTTCAGCAGGCGGAGGAACAGGGATCCGCGGGGCTGGTCGAATGGCCCACCAGGCCCACCGCCTTGTTGGTGCTGTCGACGGCGGCAGCCAGCACCACGGCGGCAGCAACGGCCACGGCCTAAACCACAGCCACAGCCACAGCCACGCACACGCACACGCACACGCACATGTCCACGCCCAGCATATGCTTCCCACGGGGGTGATGCCTGTGACCGCACCCTCCTCTTCCTCTCCCTCTTCGACTGTGGATGCAGCTGCCATCCAGCGCGACTGGACCGCCCTCGAGACGCTTGCCGAGGTCTCGCGGCAGATTGATCTCAGCGAAAAGCACGACGACCGCACGCCTGGGCCGCCTGGAAGCTCGGGAGGTCCTGCTCCCGGCGGCGAGGGTACAGCAGCGAAGAACGACAGCAACACGTCTGGGACGGGAGTGGGGGCTACGGGAGCCACATCAGCGGGCTTGATATCAGTAGCACCATCACAGTTTGAGGGTGTAGATCAGCTTGGCCAGGACGTGTCGTCGTTTTTCAAGGCTGAGCAGAACGGTACGGCTGGCGGAGAGAAGAAGACAGAGCCGATCCGATGTGATCTCAGAGTCAGAAGAGAGGAGAAGGAACCCATGCTAACGGACATTCTTGTTTCGCATCAACAAACAGAAGACCCAGACGCGATCACGATCGAGCAGCTGAAGCGCCTTGAGGCGGCGAACCTGTCCATGGCCGCTGCCGCAGCCGCCCAGCTGAACCCTTCGCTGCTGGATCCGCAGCTGCGCTCCGAAGAGCCGATGCCCAACACGAACACGACGACAAGGGTCCAACAGCCCACGACGCCCAGCGATGGCGAGTTGGCAGTTGCAGCGATAACGGAAGCGGCGGTGGCGGCGGCGGCAACGGCAGCAACAGTTGCATCGACGACGTTGGCGATGACGGCAACGGCCGGGGCTGCTACAGGACCCATGGAGGGCAGCCCGACGGCGACGACAGCGACGACGACAGCGACGACGACACCAGCCGTGGTGGAGGAGGCAATGATGACGGATGAGCCTATGACGACGGTGCCGCTGCTGCCGACGACAGATGCGGTAACAGCGTCCAGCCAGCCGTGGGGCGAGATCACGTACCTGGCGGATAACATCATGCCGGTGTTCCCGTCGTCGGAACTGCCTCCCAGCCCGGGCGACCCCAGCCGGATCAGCTTCCACCTGAACAACCCGAACGAGGCGAGGCCGCGCCAGGCACGGGCGCGGTTCAACACGACGCGCAGGAAGGAGGTGCAGGAGGTGCGGCGGATCGGCGCTTGCATCCGCTGCCGGATCCTGCGCAAGACGTGCTCCAAGGGCAGTCCGTGCGACCAGTGCCGCAAGGTGCTGTCGCCGCGCGTGTGGCGGTCGGGCTGCGTGCGCACAAAGTTCACCGAGCAGCTGGACATCTTCTGTGCCGGCGTGCAGGTGGTCCTGGCGCAGCACCGGGCGAACCAGCTGCGCGACACGGTGGACGTGGCCAACTGTGGGCTGCTGATTGAGGCCACGCATTTTCCGGAGAACCCGGCGGTGGCAGTGACGCTCGAGGTCTTGCAGAGCAACGGTCTGCTGGATCCTAGCGCTGCTGCTGCTGCTGCGGCGGCGGCGGCGGCAGCGGCAGCGGCAGCAGCAGCAGCAGCAGCAGCAGTGGCAGCAGCAGTAGAGAGGGCGGGCAGCAACAGCAGCAGCAGCGGCGGCGGCGAAGTAGGGATTGACGGAGTGGGAGTGGGTGGTGTAGGCGGTGTAGAAGACGGGAACGGCAGCGGCAGCACTAGCACCGGCACCAGCAACGGCACCAACAACGGCAACACAGGCGAAGACAACAGCAGCGGCACGGCAGCAGCGGCAGCGGCAGCAGTGGCTCCCACCATGCACCTGTGGAAGGACGGCGAGATCGTGATGGTGGACACAGGCAGAGATGACGTGCCGCTCAAGATGGAATACTACATGCGCAACGTGCTGCCCGAGTTCATCAGGCGCGAGCCGTCGCTGTTTGTGCGGACGCTGCTGGAGACGTCGGTAGCGCTGGCGCAGGAGACCAACAGCGTGCTGCTGCGCAAGGCGATTGAGCTCTGGGGGCTGGTGGAGATTCTGGACCGCGAGCGGCAGTGGCAGATCCGGGTGAAGCCGGCGGTGGCCGGTGGGAGTGGTGGTGGTAGTGGCGGTGACGACGGCAACGGCAAGGGTAGCACAGACATGGTATCAGCCTCTGTACCGCCACCCCCCCGCCAGATCAAGGCGGAGACAGACCAGGAGACGTACACGACGCTGTGCCTGCAGCTGACGGCAGGAGCTGAGCGTAAGGCGGCAGCGATCAGCCACAGCCTCCTGACGACGATGCAGCGGCTGCTGCAGGACAGCAAGACCAAGATCGACTACAGCATGTACTTCACCACGCTGATCCTGCTCAACTGCGTCGAGAAGTCCACCTGGGGCTTCAAGGCCTGGGACCAGGAGAGCCTCCGGGCCACCTGGCCGCTGGAGCGCACGCCCCAGGACTTTGCCCAGCAGGGCTACGTCATCGCTGACCTGCTGCGCATGCTGCTGGGCATCCGCCGCGCCCTGCCGCGGACGTCGTGCCGCGCCGAGGACGGGATGCTGGTCACGGACGACGAGGATCCGCTGATGCGCAACTTTTTCGACACGATCAAGCTGAACTGTGAGTTTTTTTTTCTTTTTTCTTTTTCCTTTTTTCTTTTTTCTTGCTTCTTTTTTCTTTTTTCCTTTCTTTCTTTCTTTCTTTCTTTCTTTCTTCTTGCTTCCTTCTTCCTTCTTTCTTTCCTCCTCCCCGCTTTCTTCTTTCGTTGTTGCTTCTTCTTCTGTTACTCTGCCGTGCCGCCCAGACTGACAGCCCAGACAACGATGTTGCCACAAAGCAGGACCATCCCATCTTCTCGCCGACAGATTCGCGCTCCTTTGAGCTGCTGTTCTGCTCGGCTCTACTTCTTCCGGTGCGAGAGTGATTCTTCTCTCTCTCTCTCCCCTCTACTCTGACACCAACACAAACAATCAAACAAACACACACACATATACACACATATTACAGTAATGATTACGTATTTTGGGCAACTTCGGTTTGGCGAACGGAATACCAGTCGGCGCGGGTTGTTTTTGGGGGGGGCGACGTAACTGTACTCAAGATGTTATGAATGAGAAAAAAAAATGGGATCAGGGAAAAATGGAAAAATTGGAAACGGGGAGAAAAGGGTAGAGACCAAATTGCTCCAAGGAGCCTTCCGTCTTGTATTTCCATTTTTGTAGCTAATTGCTGTACTACTTACTATCGATGGGCGAACACCCCGAGCAGACAATCACAAAGACTTTTTTCTTTCTTTTTACTTACTAGCTATGATTTGTACGCCGATCAGAGATATCCCAGGTCAGATGAAGTTAGAACATCTTCATTTCAATAGACAGAAGCACACGCTGCATACACAAAACGCTCTAGTTGCCCACTTGAAAGACAAGGAAAATCAACGCAAGAAGGCGAGAAGGCCAGATGACGAGAAAAACGAGGACGAGAAAAACGAGGAACGAAAGAACGAAAGAACGAAAGAACGAAAGAAAAGCCTTCTTCCTGAAAAAAAAAGTCCGTGGCCTTGTCTCTCATTCGTCTTTTTCTTTTCCACCGTTGTCTTCCTGCCCAAGAGCCTTACGCACTCGATGATGCCGGCATGCCGGGGTTTCCTCTGCTCCCAGTCCCTGTACCTCCTGATCCACCTCCTCCTCCTGACCCTCCTCCACCTCCTGCTGCTGCGCTCGACGCCCCCGACCGCTTCGGCTTCCGGAAGCAGGCAAACTCGTTCTTGCTCGCCTCGCGCAGCCGCTTCAGCACGCTGCGCATCTCGGGCAGCTCATTCTGCAGCCGCGCGCGCGCGTCGTTGTCGGTGCGCGCGTCCAGTTCCTGGTAGATCAGCCCCTGCAGCTCGCCGGCCCGCTCCGTCGTGTACTGGCTCAGCGACTGCGCGATAAACTCGACGTCCAGCGTCGCCTGCATCAGGCCGGCCAGGTCGTAGCGCACGCCCGCGGCCGTCTGCTGCCGCAAAGCCTCCAGGAGCTCACGTGACGTCTGCTCAAGCAGGTGCGATAATACTTGCTGAGTCAGCGAGTCCGCCGTCGTCGACACCTGCGAGTGCACCAGCACCAGCAGCAGCAGCACCTCGTACACGTATGGGCGGGCCTCCTTGGGCTTCTCGACATTGTTGCTAGAGCTGCCGCTGCCGCTGCCGCTGTCGAGCACGCCGGCCCGAAGAATGCGCCGGAGTGACTCCACAGACGGCCGCGTGTACGAGACGAACAGGCGCGTGTCGATCTGGCCCAGCACGTCACGGATCGTCTTGGTCTCGTCGGTCAGCTTGACAGAGAAGGCGTTCTCGAACTGCGTGTTAAGCCGCGGCACCACTTCCGACCGCAGGCTCTGCAGGTTGCTCAGCGTCAGCAGCATGCGCACGTTCTGTTGATTAGTCAGCATTTATCACAACGCAAGCTACAGAGATAGGCCACCACCACCACAAACCGCCCCCCCCTCTCCCGAAACTCACCCGGTCTCCTGCGTTAAAGGCGCCGCTGTCCAGGATGGCGGCAACGCGGCTGTCGGCGAGCGGACCCGTGGCGACAATAGTGGTAGCGGCAGCAACGGCCACGTAGCTGCTGGCGGTGCCGTCACCGTCAGACGCAGTCCACTCGTCGTCGGCCTTCTTCAGCGGCCGCTCGGCGTTCTCGACCATGCCGCTGAGCGCCTTGTAGAGCGTGGTGACGTACTGGGCGCGCACCATCTGCAGCAGTTTCGCGGCCGGCGGCAGCACAATGTCGCCGGCCCCGGGCTTGCTCATGGCCTCGGACACATACAGGATCTTCTGCATGCCCGACAGCACGGCGCCCTCGAATGCCGAGAACACGGCCGGCATCCGGGTCACGTCGCGCCGGTCGGCCGCCCGCTGCCAGCCCTCCACGTACTTTACGTTCTCTGCGTCGCGGTTCCACGCCGCGCACAGCGCCGTCACGCACCGCTCACGCACCGTGCCCACCAATGTGCGCAGCCGCTCCACGTCGACCGCATCGGCCGCATCGGATGTGCTCGCCACGCTCTTATCCGCACCCACCGCTGCCATCTCCGTCGCACCTGCGCCTACCAGCGCCAGCATCTTGGACAGGTAGTGCACGCCGCTGATGGAGTTGGCCCACGGCGGCCAGAAGGCAAACTTCTCCCAGGCCTCGCCCTGCGATGGCGGTGGCATCTGCTTCTGTTGCTGCTGCTGCTGCTGCTTGGGGTCCAGGCTCTGGAAGCGAGGGTCGCGCATCGCCGTCAGCTGCTGCGGCGTGCGCGGCGAGCGCGGCGAGCGCGGCGACATGGGAATGGGCGAGAACAGCAGGGAGATGTCTTCGGGCGGCGGGCCGGCAAAGAAGCCAAAGACCTGCTCGCGCACCAGGTCGACCAGCTCCAGGGCGCCCTTCTGCAGGTCGACGGCGCCCTGCTGCGACAGGCGGTGGTGCGCCAGCGACTCGCCGCGGAAGCCTGTCGGCAGCGACTTCTGCGTGCGGCCGTCGACAAAGCCGGCAACGGTCTGCCAGAACTCGGCCACCTCGCCCAAGATCCCCTGCGCCGACAGCAGGCCCGCGGTGAAGCCCAGGACCTTGTCCCACATCTCGATGACGTCCGGTGCGTCCAGCGACCCGATCTTAGCCTCGATCGTGCCCCGGCCCAGCGCCCGCAGGTGCGACGCAATCGCCTGCGGCGTTGGCTTGTTGTCGCCTTGCGCCAGCCGCCGCCGCATCACCTCGATCTCCACCTTGGCGTGCTCGCACGTCGCCTGGATTTTGCCCTTGAGGTAGTCGTACCGGCTGAGCAGCCACACCCAGATCGGGT
>JRUC01000164.1:0-34426 GCA_000806385.1 Leptographium procerum
CCCATCTGTTGTCCCGTGAATAATGACTAATCTACCTGCTTGCCTGCTTTCGTCTATATAGGTGGCGAAACATTTTCTTCTTCGAGGGCCTCTTGACCATGCTGATCGCCCTGTCTACCGTGTACTTTATGCCCCAGAGCCCCGGGTCCTGGAAGTTCCTCACGCCCAGACAGCGCTACATTGCGGGAGAGCGCATCAAGCGAGAGCACGATGCGGTAGGCATAAACCTACCGCCTATTTCTACCTACCCCTACCTACCTACCCCTACATACCCCTACATGCCCCTACATCCTTTCTCACCTGGCTGACACTGACCCCGCATCAGAACCCCAAAGAACACGTCACTTGGCACCACGTCCGCCAGGCCATCTTCAGCGTGCACACAAACGTGTGCGCCTGGTGCTTCTTCTCGACCAACTCGGCCGTCCAGGGCCTGGGTGCGTTCGTGCCCACGATCCTCAAGGAGTTCGGCTGGACGTCGACGTCGTCGCAGCTGCACTCGGTCCCGCCGTACCTGGTGGCCTGCGTGGTGACCATCGCCCTGGGGCTGGCTAGCGACCGCACCAACCGCCGCGGCGTCTTCATGCTGGGCGGCCTCGTCTTCTCCATCACCGGCTACGGTATGCTGCGCTTCACCGACAGCATCCACGCAAAGTATGGCGCCGTCTTCCTCTGCGCCATAGGCGTCTTTGCTGCCAGCTCCGGCTTCCTCAGCTGGGGCATTAACAGTATGTTTTTTTTCTTTCGTTTTCTCTTCTTCTTTTTTTTTTTTTTTTTGCAACCCAGAGAACACTGTTGGAACGCTAACATCCTCAAGACACTGGAAGCCCTGCTGTGGCTGCTGTTGCGGGAGGCTACATGGTCACGATTGGTAGCCTTGGAGGCGTTCTTTCTACGTACGTGTTTTTTTTTTTTTTTTTTTTTTGTTTTGCGATTCCGGCACATCTCCCTTGACGAAACTTGCTAATTGTGCCATTCTTCCAGGTGGACCTACCTGTCCAAAGACTCTCCAGACTTTCACACCGGACACAGCATCAACTTTGGTCTCCAGCTGTGGTGCTTCTGTCTGGCCGCCTTTGGCATTGCCCATTGTAGGTATGAGAACAGGATGCGGGCCCAAGGCAAGCGTGACTACCGTCTTCAGGGTCTTTCGGAGGAGCAGGTCCTCGCGCTGGGCCACAGGCACCCCCACTTCCGGTACATGGAGTAGAATAGACGTCAAGGAGAGAAGGGGTTACTATGAAACGATGATATCAATAGATAGCGTCTTGCGAGCAAGAAGTACTATAATACATACATCTTCTCTTTAGCATTTTCTTTGGCTGTTTTGTACCTCATAAGCAAAAGCTATAAACGATTGTTATTGTCATAACGCAATACCTTGAAAGTCTCAGAAAAGACTTTTAAGGCCATGTATACTCGAAAGGACATGCTACATACTACTGTATATGAAAGGCCCATTATACTTACTCTTATAAATTCCAACAATCTCGGGATCATTACAGAGTCTCTTAAGTTACTGCGTGATGACGTTTAGGCACGTAAAGCATTGCCTTTTTTTCCGCCGATAAAAAAATTGTAAAAATGTGGTTTCCGCTCACGAGCAAGTGCTCTCTATATATACTACGTAAGACTTGTCCACCAACTATTGGCACCTTCCTATCCTGCCAAAGACACACTTATTTCCAAAATGGGTCTCCTAGAGCCGCACCATCTCCACTCCTTCTTCACAAAGCGGTCACGTCAGCTAGCTGCTTCTTTCGCAACGGGTTCCTTCCTGTGAATGTCAACCCAGATTGGCGGAGGGTACTTGACGGCGCTGATGCGTATGCTACCCTCTACGTCCTGGTCAGGGTTCAGAAGGTCGATCTGTAATGTCAGCGGGGGAACGAAAGAAAAAAGAAAAAAAATATTATACCCGCTGATTACTACCCACCTCAAAGTTCGTCAAGATCAGCGGCAGCGTCTTTTTCATTTCAAGCCAGGCAATGTGAAGCCCAGTGCAGGTGCGCTTTCCGGCGCTAAAGGCGAGAAAGGCACGGTCCATGCGTCTGCGGCGATCGTCGTTGTCGGCGACCTCCAGCCAGCGCTCGGGCCGGAAGACGTCGGCATCACGTCCGAAGACAGCCTCGTCACGGTGGACGGCGTCAACCTGGCAGCCAACAACAGTGCCGCCGGGAATGAAGCGGCCGGCCAAGCTGGCGCCGGTGGGGGGCACGACACGATCGAGACCCCAGGCGGCGATGGGAAAGATGCGCATGGACTCCTTGAGGACGGCATCAAGATAGGGCAGCCGGTTGACCTCAGCCCAGCGAGGAGGAGTAGACAGAGCGCCGGAGCTGCGGGCAGCGTCGAGTTCGGCCTGCAGAGCCTTGGCGGCGGCTGGGTGGCGGCACAACAGGTAGAGGGTGTAGGTCAGGGTGCCGGCGGTGGTGTCGGCGCCGGCACCGATGGTGGACATGATGATGCCGAGGATCTCGTCGTGCGAGACGAGGTCGGGGAAGCGGTCCTGGCCGTCGAGGAACTTTTCCAGCAGGTCCTTCTTGGCTGAGCCGGCTGAGCCAGCTGAGCCGACTGCGCTATCTTTTGAGCTCTTTGCTCCGGCCCTCTCGGCCTGGCGGCCAACTAGCTTGGCCAGGCCGACGCGGGCGAGCGGGCTGTCGCGATGGCTGCGCAGCCACCAGGCCAGACGCGACTTGTTGAACAGGTAGTCAGCGCCGGGCACGGCAGCCCAGGCGTTCCAGTGGTCAAAGCGGGCGATGACGGCGGCCAGGATGCCGTCGACGTCGGCGCCGCGGTCCATGAAGCCGAGCGACTCGCTAAAGGCGATGCGCATGAGCACGTCCATGGCAAAGAGCTGCAGCCAGAAGGCCATGTCGACGCGGCCGCGTGCGCGCTCGGCCTGCTCGCCCAGCAGGCGCACAAAGTCAGCCACAGACGCGTCGATGGCGGCCTCGTAGTCGAGCAGCGAGTTGGTCGTAAAGGCGCGCCCGGCCGACTTGCGCACCGCCGTGTGCTGCACCTCGCCCATGGCGATGATGCTCGGCACCGTGCGGCCCTGGCTGACCGTGGCCGCGCCGTAGTACGACGGGCCCTTGGGCCACACCGGGCTGGTGCCGTACACCACCGGCACCGCTGCCGGGTCGCTCACACTGACGTGGTTGGGGCCCAGCCGCACCAGCTGTCCGTGCTTCTGGTGCAGGGCCAGCAGCCGTGCCGACCAGCCCGGCGAGTTCTGCGCCCGGTACCGCCACAGGTCCGTGAACTGCGCCACCCAGGGCCCCGGGATCCCGGCCAGCTTGCGGCTGGCCATCACAAGCCGCACAACGACGAGCACCGCCGCTGCCAGCGCCAGCCAGCCGGCCGTCTGTATGGAGATCATGCGTAGAGGTGGGAGAAAGGAGTATATCTGCCTTACGGCTGTGAGATTGCAGTGTGTGACTTGTGATGGAAGGCGAAAGGCGACAACGAGCGTGTAGGATATTCAAAGACGAAGGACTATTCCTGATCTATCGTATTGGATACGTCCGAGATAGAAAAGAAAAGAAAAGAAAAAAAAAAAGGGTTACACTCTTCTCAGAAATCCCATTTCGCAGTCCCAACCAGACTGACTCTCCGACTTGCTCAATTCGTCTTGTCTTTATCTTGCGCCTTCCTTCTATCTCTGGCCCTGATCCCCTAACGGGCTGCTCCTTCCGTGCGTCGACAGCCGTGGGCCGCTCCTTCCTCAGCTTCGACCGCCCAAGATCGCATCATGGATCGCGACGCGAGAATCTGCTTTTTCCACCCGACTCAACCGAGGTTCAGAAGCTCAATCTTTAGTGATGCTTGGCGGCCCGACGATGCTCTGGACATTTATTACAATACTCGCATCGGCTTGCGGGGCCGACGCTGAATAGTTGGAGCGGCTGCCACGCTACTCGGGTGCGCTTTGCCCTGTTATCTATCATGGAATTTGTTGCTTCTGATTCGCGGATTTGCCTCCGAACCGGAAATAGTAGGCGGCTGTCCGCCTTGTCTTGGCAGTCTCACTCACTCACTCACTCTCTCTCTCTCTCTCTCTCTCTCTCTCTCTCTCTTACCACCGCACACCTCGGCGACACCTAGCCGGCCAGACCGAGCGGCTGCTCATCCTCAAGGTTGCGACATTGAGTGCGAAACCTGAGCCCCGGCAGCCGCGCAGATCAGCGGACCCCCCCGTCATGCAGTCGTCATCCAAGAGCATCTCCTCACGGCGCCGGGCATCGTCTCACGATATGCTCCGGAGGTCGTCTGTCGCGTGAGTTCCCCGCAAGGGTCCTCCCCTTCCCTTCAAAGTCCGGCTGACACAATGGCCCCGCTTGCTCCCAGTTGCGAGCGGTGTCGCCGGCGGAAGCAAAAATGTACCGGCTCACCTCCGTATCCATGCTCGGCCTGCGACGATGCCGGCCAGGCCTGCGTCTACTCGGAGTCGGAGAAGCGCATAAGCGTGCCAGAAAGGTGAGTTGTGCTTGGGTGAGGAAAGAGGGAGTAGATGAAGCCGTCACGACAATGCAGCTATGCAGCTATGCAGCTATGCAGCCGCTAACACAGTGTACAGCTATCTGCTCAAACTCCAGACACAAGCTCGCTTGGCCGCGCAGTCGTCGTCCCGCATCCATGATGGCATGCCCAGCCCGGCCGAGACCACGACGACCACCGAGGTCGACTGGACGTTTCCGGGGACGGACAATTGGGTGCTCTGCCGCCCGGGACAGTATCGTGAGTAGTAGCAGTAGCAGTACTAGTTCTCGAGATACGCCTTTGACTGCTGTGGTGGGCCCCCTGTCGCTCATCCATTTTAATCGTGTGCGCAGACTACATGGGCAACTCATCATCCGCATACATCGCCAACCGGCTGAACCCGACGACAGAGACGCTCGCATGGCACATGCACCCGCACTACGAGGACACGTCGTGGATCCGACGACCGCCACCGATGATGCCGGAGATGCCGCAGCTGCCGCCGTTCGACTTTGCCCGGCGGCTGTACCAGGCACAGAAAGCGTACATCGGCACCATCTTCTCCTTCCTGGACGACGCCGGCTTCGAGGAGCGCGTGCAGCACGTGTACGCGTCGCCGCCCGACCTCAGCGACCGCGAGGACTGCCTGATCTACTGCCAGATGCTGCTGGTCTTCGGCTTCGGCCAGATGTACTCAGTCAACCAGTGGACCGGCAACGACGGCCCGCCGGGCTTCTCCTACTTCAAGCACGCGCTGCAGTTCCTGCCAGATCTGCGCGAGGACGGCTCCATCCTCTTCGTCGAGGTTCTGAGCTACGTCGCCTACTTCATGCAGACGCTGAACCGCCGCGACTCCGCCTACCTATACATCGGCCAGGCCCTGCGCATGGCCGTCTCGCTCGGCCTGCACCAAGAAGTCCGAGACGCCTCCCACCCCGGCCTCGACGTCTACGCCCGCGAGCGCCGCCGCCGCGTCTGGTGGTCCGTCTACAGCCTCGAGCGCCTGCAGTGTGTCACGTCCGGCCACCCGCTGTCCATCACGGACGACGACATCGACGTGTGTCTGCCCAGCCCCGTCGACGGCGAGGAGGGCGGCATCCGCCGCGCAGCTGTGCTTCGCCACTACACGCTTATGACCCGCATCCTCGGCCGTATCGGCCGCGAAGTCTACCGCAAGAAGCGCCGCCAGTCCGGCACCAGCCTCGCTGCCTCCATCCTCGACATCATGCGCTGCCTCGCCGACTGGTTCGCCCACCTACCCGCCGACGTCCACCTCGAGGCCGCCTCCATGGACAAGTCCATCAGCCGCGACACAGTCTCCATCTACCTACACTACTATCACTGCATCAACATGACCGCGCGCCCCCTGCTGCTCTACGCCGTCCAGCGCCAGATGGCCGCCAACGCCAGCGGCCAGCGCCATGCCAGTGCCCGATGGGAAGACGGCCTGTCGGCCGACGTTGTCAGCGTCATCGACGCCTCCATCACGGCTGCCCGTTCCAGTACCTCTATTCTAAATGCCGCCGCCAAATTCAATCTTGTTGGTGAGTCTTTCTCTCTCTCTCTTTCTCTCTCTCTCTAGACTACTTCCTCCCTGACCTTGTCAAAAACTTTGACATTTTTCAGCTACCTACGGCTTCATCGATGGCGAGCAGGCCTTCTCCGCCGCGCTGCTGCTCGTCATGGTCAACATGGCCTTTCCTTACCGTGAGATGAATGCTACCGCCATGGACACGGCCCTCCTTGTCCTGCAGAGTATGGCTGAGAAAGGAAACAAGTACATTCGCGCATGCCACACACTCCTCACAAAGATGCGGGCCACAATAAAGCCCATCGTCCGAGCCGACGAGTCAGCAGCCACCCACCAGGGCGCCAACCCGGCCAACACCAGCTCTTCTCAGCTGCTCCCGGACCAGCCCGCGTGGGCGACCCCGACGTCTGGCAGCTCTAGCACATGCCGTCAACAGAACCAGCCGCCCAATCAGCCGCCGATGATGTCTCCACAGGCTACAGCCGGCCAGCAGCATCCGGACCAGTCCCAACAAGACCCCGTCCCCTTCAATATCGACAACGTGGAAGACCCGGCCGTCTGGGCCGAGGTCATTGACTCCATTGGCATCGACATGGACCGCCAGTGGATCGGCATGGCTCTCTTGAGAGAAGAGGGGCTAGGCGCTGCTTCCGCCGCAGACGCCTCTCAAAATCAGCCTGCATGAGTTTCACAATTGTCTTGATAAGTTGTACGAATAGGGCGCTGTATGTAACTTGTATATCTTATATCATTTAATGGCCTGTGTTTGTACTGTGTAGCCAGGCTCTTTGTGGTGGTCGTGTACTTCTTTATTTTTTTTTTTATGGATCGCAGGATTGGTATATGATACGTGGAGAGAATCAAATGACAACACACTTCGCCGGCAAGCCACAGGGACCCTCGGTGCTCTTCTTGAGTTCCGCGGGCTCTGTTGCTGCAGCCGGCTTAGCCGCTGTCGCATTATCCCCTGCAGCCGAGCTTGCAACTGCAACACCCACCGCCGGCGGAGAAGCCGACGCGCTGTTACCTGCACGTCCTACCATGTCTTAGCCGTTCGGTCTTCACCTTGTGCACTAGTGCTCGCCGCCGCGGGCATGCCGCCACCGGTCTCGCCTGCAATCAATCACGCACCGGTCGACTTGGCGACAGTCTTGTAGAAAGACTCGCCCTGCGTCGTCGCGATCTCGAGCTCCAGCGCCGACGGCTGCCGGCTGCCGTCAGCACCAGCAAAGGTGCCGGCACCCCAAGGCGAGCCGCCGTGGATCTCGGTCAGGTTGGCCAGCTGGCCAAACGCCGTGCTGTAGCCCAGCGGCACAAAGTTGATGCCGTGGTGGGTCAGGGTGCTGATGGCGCTCAGCGCAGTGACCTCCTGGCCACCACCCATGGTGCCCGTGCTGACGAACAGGCCGCCGAACTTGCCAGCGTAGCCGCCAGTGGCCCAGATCTGGCCAGTCGTGTCCCAGAAGGTCTGCAAAAGAAAAGGAAAATTAATATTTAAGCCCAAGACATTGTTTTAAATCGTTTTGTTCAGCGACACTCGCCATGGGACTGATTGCTCACCTTCCACTGGGCGGGGAAATTTCCGAATCGGGTCGGGATGCCGAACAGGAAGCCATCGTACTCCTTCAGCGTAGCCGCGTCGGAGAGGATCTTGACGTCAGTCGGCTGGCCAGGAGCATGCAGCTTTGCAAGCACCTCGGCAGAGAGGGTCTCCGGGATCCTAGAAATGATTAGCAATTGGCGTGAGCAGGTGTGATGATGAGATGGGACGCGAAATTTAAAAGAAAGTGGCGGCCTGTACTCACTGGAAGAGGTCGGCGGTGCCACCAGCCTTCTCGATGCCCGCCTTCTCAGCCTCCGCCAACTTGCGGATATGGCCGTACATGGAGTACTGTGACTGCTGTTAGCAAGCCGCCCGCCCTCTTTTTTGCTTCTCTAGAAGCTTGTTGTGGCAATTTGCCAGTACTCACGTAGACGATAGCGATCTTAGCCATTGTGAGATAGATATTTATTTTCAAGAGGGGATAGAGTGAGTCGTAGAGTGTGTAGACAAAAGGATGGGAGGCGGGGAAGAAAACGGAAGAAGGGAGGGGGGGACGTTATATACACGAATACGCAGTAAGATACATAGTATACAAAGTCTCTCTGCGGCAGCGGCTGTTTAGTGGCCCGTTTTGCAGCTTGATTATGGAGCCAACGGCGAGACGTCGACCTCTCCTGCCGTAATCATTAATCAGACGTGCTATGGAGAAGCAGCGGCGTTTGTAAGACTCTTTCTAATCCGTTATTTCGCATTAGGGAACGGCTCCATTGTTCCTGCCGTGGCAAAACAGATCATCGTTACTGCCCATACGCACCTTCCCGGCCGTTCCTCTGGCGCTCGGAAGGAAAGAGAGCGTTGCTTCAGGGACACGTTCCCGAGCCAGCTGGACAATCGCAACCAAAAACCCCGGGCTAGCGCCATTACGATATCTGCTTGTTTTTTCCCTAAAACTCGCATGCACCTGCAGGAGAAGCTCTCAGTAGCGGAGGCCCCGCTGAGAAGTCGCTTACAAAGGCACCTGCATGCCCAGAGACACCGCCGCTTCCGGCTTTTAAGCATCCGCGCCGACAAACGACAGCAGCCTCTGCTCTGCATCTCTCTGCTTACGTATATGACAAAGCTTTCAACGAGCTTGCACGGAAAGACAGTCCTCCTTGCGAGCACAGGCAAGCTGTAGAGAAAAAGGGTCGAATCGCCAAGGCATCTTTGTTGCATAAGCGCCAACTTGCTTCCCTTGAGCTTAAACATTGATGGCCAAAGAAGTAAGAAGTTGAGTCCCGCCCCACTCACGGAAGTCATGAATCAGCAATGACACCAGCTCGATAAGCTGTTGGGCCCCTCCAGACAAACAGCTAGAAGTGCAAAAGAGGAACTGGCTGCCCGGCAACTGCCCCACCCTCTCGTATTAATTACTTATTAGTCGTTCCTGACAAATGTGTGGAGAATATTGAATTCTTCCATTACACAGAACTACTAAGCAGCCAAAACAAGATCTGAGGTCTGATCGGAGTCGAGACCGCTTTTCAGCCCAGTCTCTCAATCTTCCGTAATTTCTGCCGCCTTACATAGTAGTACGAGTACGCACATCCCATTCTTACAAAGAATGATATGTTGGTGACCTTTAATGGACTGAATTTGGCACTACGCTCCAACAGGGCCAACGGACCCGCGAGCCATGGCAGACAGCATTATGTACGCCGTAAGCACAACGCACAGCACATCATTGGCCAGGTTAGCCAGCCTCAGCGCAGGCGCCTTGGACAGAGCAGCATATGTCAAGGATACCGACCAGGCGGATCCAAACTAAAGATGCCGGTAGACCTGGCTATCTTCTTATGGTGTACTTTATATGTCCCGCGAATAGACCGTCTTCTTCATTAATCGAATCCCCCAATGTTGTTGCCCATATCAAGGGTCAATAATGAGCCACAGACTTGTAAGACATTACTCAAAGGAGCTTTATTCCTTAACAGCAGGCCCAGCAATGGCGAGAATGAGGCCTGAAATCCCGTAAATCACATCTACCCCGCATTACCATACGCATTATCATCGTCAAGAATGTCAGCCGGCTTCTCACAAAATGGTCATTCCTGAAAAATCATGATTTCAGCAAGGAGCTGCAGAAAAAATCATCTCGGGCGTCAACTTCAGTAAGATAATGCTCCATATAATAAAGGCACATGTCCCATACATGTGAGCGCACAAGCCGAGTCTATACAGGAATGCTATAAATACACAGAAACCCAGCCCCTGATGCAGCAAACGCGCACAGCTCGGCGCTTTCCTTTCAGCTTCTTTCAGTTGTCCGTTCCAGTCTTTTCAAGACAGCTCCAAGCTTTGCAAACGGCTGGCCAGCACCTCCAAGTCCAGCGAGATGTGCTCCAGCTCGGTCGGCTCGGCTGCCGCAGCCACCTTGCCGCTGCTTTCCTCCAGCTCCTGCCGCAGTTGCGTCGCTGCCTGCACCAGCGGCTCCACATATCGCTGTCCGATTGCTGGCCCCATCCCTGGCGGCACCACCGTGGCCCGAAACCGCTCCGACCGGAACAGGAAATATGCAAAATTGGCTGTCTGCAGCAAGAATGGCGCATTCTGAATCCAGTATTCTAGCAACACCATGGGTGCTTCATCTTCTGCGTTTGCCGTCGCGTCCTGTTCCAGGGCCTGCAAATCTGGGAAGACTGCGTACTGCAACAGTTCCACGGCGTCTGTGGTGGCAAACGGACTGCTTGGTGTTGTCACTGCTGCTACTGACGCTGCCGTCGCCGCCGACGCTGCCGACACTGCTGCTGTTGATGCTTCTGCATCAGTCTTTTGTGTTCCAACCTCCGCGCTATTACCCGCCGCAATGATCTCCTCCCTCAGCCATGTCACCGCGCATGCCTTGAGCGAGGCAAACATGCAGTTCTCCAGCAGGTCCTGCAAGATCTTCAGCCGATCCTCCGGGTCCGGGTCGGCATGCAGCACCGCACCTGCTAGTGCCGTAGCCGCACTGCGCACCGGGAGCGAGGGGTGGAACATCGAGCAGAGCGTCAGCAGGTGGTGGTAGGGCATGTAGAGCGACGACGCAGATGCTTCTGCGCTTGTTTGTGACTCGAAATACAGCCCGCTGTGTTCCAGCCACATGCCAATGGTCACAATAGCCTCGACGGTTCCTGGTGTTCGTGCAACTTCGGATGCTGCGCCTCCTTCAAGATAAGTCTTCAAAATCGCGTAATGGTCTGGGAAGATGTGCATCACGGGCACCGGAGAGTCCGCCTTGAAAACCTCCGCCGAGAACACCCAGTACGCCAGCAGGCATATTGTGCCGCCCGTCGACAACGGTATGCCGTCGGGGCCGCCCAGGCCAGAGCCAGCAGCGGCAATATCCACTTCTGCCAGCGGATTGCGTCGTAACGGCCCCTTGCCCACGCTGCGTACGAACGCATCTGAATATTTGAGGCCCAAGTCCAGGGCAAGAGCCTAACCGCCATGTCAGCATGTTCTTCCAATATGCCGAGAGTAGTAGCGGTTGTTTGCCTCCCTAATCAGACAGCCGCTGCGCACTACTCACCACCAGCTTTCCAACAGTTGAGTCCCGGGCTACCAGGTCTGGGTCTTCACGAAAACTCTGCAGGGCCGTCGGTCGGCCCGGCACAAGCTTGTTTGCATGGTAGCACTCATACAGCCGCGGCGCCCAGGCTATTTCGTTGGCGTTGACGTAGGCCTCCAGGATGCATGTAACAAATGACTGTAGCAACCGTTGCTGTACAGCGCCCTCTGCCGGATCCACAAGGTCCTCGGCTTCGGGATCAGGGATAGACACGGCAGACTCGTCCGCCTGGTCCGTGTTACTGGCTACCTGGCCAATAGCGCTAGTTCTCCGCATAAGGACACCCATATCCGGCGCGATTCTGTCCTTGCTTGTCTTTTTGCTCTTGTTCGCAGTCGAAGCTTCGCTAGCCTCAGCCTGGTCCAGCGTCATCAGGTGTGACTCTGACCGACGCAGTGGCGGCAAGGGCCGTTTATTCGCTGAGAGGGATCGCACTAGCCCTAGGACGGCCGTCGTCATGGCCAGCCGATTGGGGCGATAGGCAGCCAGGATAGTCCGTAGTGTTGTCTCAAGGAATCGAGAGGGATACTTCGTCTTGATGCGCCGGTGAAGGACGCTCAGCATTCCCAGCAGCACAACGAATGTCCTAGTGGTCGTCTCGGCTGTCTGTGGGTCTTCCTTTTCCTCTTCGTTTTCCTCAGCTGCTGTATCTTTCTCTTCTCCCCGTTCTCCTTCTTCCGCCTCTCCCCCGTCGTCGTCATTGCTAGGTCTGCGACGCTGGAAGGTCTTGAGCCCCTCCAACACTTCCAGCACCTTCAATATGACCTCCCTGGGATTGCCCAGCCGAGCAACGTCGTCGAGACAAGCCTCGGACGCCGGGAGCAACGGCACAAGCGTCTCCACCAAGTCCCAGCCGATATTTTGCGTCAGCTGGACATCTTTCAGGACGTCATGCAATGTAGGTAACACCTCAGGTGACAGAGTCTCCTGGATGAGTGTAAGGTATGTGAATCGGTCGGTGGCTGGTGGCCGGGCCTCCAAAAGAACCTCTGCAGCCGGCGGTAGGGTAGATGCAGCAGAAGCCACCTGGGCGTCCAATTCTGCCATTTGTGCTTAGAGGGGTCGGGCGAGGTGGATGTGTGAAGAGGAGATTAGGTGACGGCATTAAGAGACGAGAAGATGCAGTCCATTATATTCAGATCAGCGGTATTGCTTATTATTGGCAAGAGCCCCGCTCGAAAACGGCGCTTCGATCGGCCAGCCCCACCCATATACGTAAGTAGCTCCCCACTCAGCCCACCCAAACCAAGTCCAGGCCAACACAGTGTATTTTGTGCTTTAGGCTGTGCAAATAGCACAGTCATCACATCTGCGAGTACTTAAAGCCTTTCTAAACAGTTCGGACAAGCCAGAAAACACTCAGAACAGGCCAAACGGCATCTCACCACAGTTGTTGTTTATTGTGACGAAATCAATGGCCAATTTGCGTCATCCAGTCCAAGAACTGTCCATTGTAAAGGGGCAGCTCTTTACCAAGAAGCTATGCACATTGTTGTGTGTGCCATTCCCCCCCATTCTTCCTCCATATATCTCCCAATTCCCTCATTCTTGAAGGTACCACAATAGATCTCAACAAGGCTGTGCTTTCCTTCCTCTCAGGGTGCCGGTCTGACACATTCTCAATAATGCGTAATTTCTGTTCCCTATCACTCATTTCCAGTGCGAAAAGTTCGGATGGGGGATAAACAAGTCACAGCAAGAGACAGAAGCTCGAAGGTACGTCAGTCTAATACCATGGCCGTGTCAGAAGTACCACGAATTTCCACTCGTTTCCATAACGCCATAATGGGATTCCTGTAATAAACGGCAAGCAAATTAGCTCTCTTATCTTTCCTCTCTACTGTGTCGTCAGACAATATCTATCATAGCAGTGTCGTCCGAGGTAACCAACTTTGAATTACTGCAACCAATCGTTGTTATGGGTTTATAGGGCGACCAGTCATGCTAAAACTTAAACTGCAGAATCTATGGCCAGACCTCATTGTTAAGGCAGCGATTAGATATGTTGCCCAGCATATATATAGCAGGTAGCCACTCCACGCAGCCGATACAAACAATGGCGCTCTTGAACAAGTTAGCCGGACGCTTACCATTGCCTTTTCGTTACACTCACCACAAAAGATGTTATTAGCATTAGATTCTTTATTCTCGTAATTCGTACGTACGCATATCTCACCATCTTATCACATAGTGTTCCATTAGCTGGATCACATGAAAAGGTAATTGTTCCATTTAGCCAGCTCAAATTACTTGCTCGAATTTTCGCAGCGGTGAGGAACCATACGCACCTGATGACCACCTTCTGTCCTCGTGATAGATTGTCTGAGACATTAAAGCTCAAGGCGTCTTGTCCTCCATCACACAAGGTTTCCACCCTGGTTTGTGGTTTCATCTTTTCAAGCATCTTTGATTTGGAAAAGCAGGATGGAAGTGTGTTAACTAGAGCCTTTGAACCGATGATTTTCTCGTTACGAGTTTCCTTCGTTGAAAATATTCAGAGCATGGCCTTCAATTGCCGTGAGATATGATTTTCGCTGATAGATTTAAGCACGGTTGATTATTACAGCTTTATATATGGATAAATAACAGTATTGATAACCTTGGTAACTTGATCACATACAATCTTTTATCAAAGAGATAAAGTTCCTAGAATATGGTTCAAAGCGGTAAACTAAGGTATAACAGCAGATGTCTCAAAATGCGAGGTGCAAATATGAGTTTAGCAAGTGTAGCTTGCCTTATGTCTCTTATAATATCAAAGAAATCATGGTTGTTACAAGTTATATGCCAGCTATAAAGTCCGTTTCAGATACCACCTTGCATCATAGGACACCACATCTTGACGGAAGATAACAAATAAAAACTTCTCAGACTTGAAACACGTGCAATTCCAGTGCACAGAGCAGCGTGTCGAAAGTCAGCCAATCATTTTCCATAAACTATCCAAGAAGAGGCGGTCAGTAACAATAAGCTTATAATGAGAGTGCCGAAGAAGGGAACAGACAAGTCCTTCTCTTATAAAGAATCAGGGATTGGGCCGGGGTGTCACAATAGCATCCTGCACAATGCACATATGATACAACTGCATATCATGAACGCAGCGAATCAAATAAGGAGGAATCCACGCTCCGTGCAGATACAAGGGCACCGGAGACATAAGCCGAGTGGCAGACGTAACTAACAACCCTGGGGGGGACAGAAAAAAACGACAGACTTGGGTGTGAAGTTAAGGGGGGGAAATGGTGCATAACCGACAGAAACGGTCATTCCAGATTGAGTGCTAAACGTGTCTTGACAGAATCGCGCCTGGTATCTTGGATTTTTCCGTCCGTAGAAATCCCAGAGCGTGAAGGATGGGGTTACAATATGTGATATGATATCCAAAACGAATCGAGGCCACCAAGCTGATAAAAGGACAGAACTCACATGGGTCAACAGGAGCGGGCTTTGTGTCTTTGGGGGCTTCGTTGCCACCTTTGGCATCAAGCAGTATAGACACGGCGTATCCAGTAGTAGCCGACATGGCGGATTCTTCTTATCTTTGCTTTGTGATCAGATGTTTAGATTGCAACCGAGTACAACAATAACGAAGACTGAAGTATGGGACTGAAATCTGGGAGGGTATATCCCTAGACCTGTTGTAGTAATAAAACTATCTGAAGTGTTTTAGCCGTTTGCCTTGGGGACAAAAGGTCCAAACAGCAGCGCAAAAATGGAGAGGCCAGGAAGTCAGATCGGAGAAGTACACTGATGATCGTAAAGGTATATCATGAACTAGCATTGAGAAGAATAAAACAAATGATGGGCAAGAAGTACGTAGAAGCTTGATCTTTCATGGCAGAGACGGGTTGAGAGTAGCACACTTAGACAACTGAAGCTTGTGGTCTGAATGTAGAGAAACAAACATCTCGAGTTTGAGTTTGGAAGCCAGCTTGGGTAGATGCCAGCTTTATATCTTCGCTCCAGAGAGCAATCATGGGACCAAGAAAAGATATTTGAGGCATAAGACAGCCTCGGGGAACAGTGCATCTTTCTTCGTCCATTTTGTTGCTCACACTTCTCTTGCCCTCCGTAACTTGGGGCGGCAAGCGAAGTCGGCGGGAAAAGAGTGTTGGCTTCAAGTCTCTCTGCCCTGCCTCACTTTTTGTACCCTCAAGGAAGTGCGTGATTCGTGCCATGAATAAAATAGCCGAACATTGGACAAGTGAACAAAAAGAGGAGAACAGGCTAGCACTCGATCACCGTCTTCGTCCTTCTTGGCAACATAAGAGTACAGCATGGGGCTAGTAGGATGATGCCATGGCCGGGTTTCAATCTTTTCAGCCATCGTGTGTTTTATTAGGGTGACGATGGCTTATTTCTAGAATGAGAGGTGGTCGCCGATGATGGGCCCTCGACGGCTTGTGCAATGTACGCTCTCTCTGGCCACCATTTCAAAGTGCTGCATCAGAGATATCGATGCACGAGCTTTTTGTCTCCTGGGGCCAGGTAGACTCGGCGCATCACTAAATGAGGACAGGCGGCAGGAATAACTCAAGTAGTCTCGCTGAGTGAATGACTCGGGAAGCATGGCATTGACAAATGCTGAAAGGCTATGCTAGAAAGTTTCCAATGGCATCAAGAACGTGCAAAAGAGTGCTTCCTTTTCCAAGGAGCGCAATGGAACACAGCACGCGCCCCTTTCCCTTGCCCGCATGGGCAAACTTAAAAATAAGCGGCCAACTCGGTAATCGGACGGGCTAGCCTATCAGATTGCAGTGAAGTCGTAGATACGAAAAGCTTCGTGCACATCCGAGATCAAAGCCCCGGCCCGAGAGAGTAAGCAGCCTTACCTCAAGATTGTCCCCCCTCGGTCATCTCTAGATAATATTGGTGCATCACAAGGTCTATACGTCCGGAAACCTAGCCGGGTGGTTTCGAATCTTCGATCACCAACGAATCTTTTAAGTGGTCCTCAGGGAGCAGTGTGAAACTGGAAATCGTCATCTTGCTGTCGAGTGATGAGACATGAGAGAAAAGGACAGACCACTCGACATTGATGTGCATGCTTACCGGGGAAGGTCGTTCCGGCATCTCACAGAGACAGTGTGCCTTACAGACGTGCGTCATCGCATTTCTTCATCGAGGAAGAAATGCAATCAGCCATTCGCCTAACGAGTTCGCATTTTCTTGCTGCTCTGCTCGCCCTTTCTATGGTTCGGGTCTTTCATGCTCCTCTTGGCCCAACTACAACGTTCCCAAGAGTGTTTATAAGACTGATGCAGCCCAAATTGTGAGAATGCACGGATGAGACTGACAGAAGAGTAGGAAGATACTGAGAGGCAAGGCGGGCAATCAAAGGCCAAAAGGGACTCGAAAATAGCACGGCCAAGCAGGCGGGTAAAGATTGGAAAAAAGGCTACTAAATCGTCAAGTGCCAATGGCATGTACCTCTGACGCATTGCAAATCACAAAAGCAGAGTGGCGAGGCCCGTATCAACTGTGCAAAGGCGACGCACAGATCCTACGAGTCGGTCGCTTCGCCAAAGCTGCAATTATTTACAAGGCGCGAGCTCTGGTGTCTGCCCCATCAAGTCCAACAAGACTGGCAAGGCGAAGCACGCGCGCAGAAGCTAACGGGCAAGCAAATGGATGCGAAGACGGGGTAACTATTCTCGCTGGGGCAACAAGCGAGACGCGTAATATATGCAGATTGAGCGTACAGATGTATGTCGGAAGACTGCCCATTTCCTGCCCTGCCAGCAGTAGACTGAGCAGAGCAGGCCGGGCAAAGCCCAGACGGGCAAAGCCCGGAAAAAGAACAGAGCTACCAGTTCATCTGGCACATAATTATGACCGATAGGAAGTGGGATTAATCGGAATCGGTTGATTGATCGTGCGAAATAAGTGTAAGGAACAGAAAGAAACAATGAAAAGCAGACCAAGGCAAAAATTCATCTTATGGAGGAGGCGATACACGTGATAAAGCGGTGTAAGTACCACGTGATATATGAGTGTCAGGAAATAGATAAATGACCGAAAATATTTTTGCAGTATTTTTTTTGCATTCTTCTCTCTCTTCAATAAAATTTACTTTACTCAAAAGCAACATGCGTTTGCTTTTCTCATGAGTATCGTGCTCAGACAGCCCATGGCCTTCTACTATATACAACGGCTTTGTAGGATTTTTTAGCAGGGGTTCTATGCATGTCATGCAACCCAGAAGCTTTCTGCTGTCTATCCGACAACTTCCAGGTAGGAGTGAGACGGAGCCTTGGGGCTCACGTCGAGTTAGTTCTCTCTTTACGTTTTCTCTCGTTTCCCGCATTTCGTTTGCGCGCGTTCGCCCCCTTTCCCAGCGCTCTCTGCACCCACAAATTTGCCTACCACTGCACATTCAATGTGTTGTATGGTCAACTTATATTATCGTTCAATGTGGAAGAAAAAACAAGGGTCTAGACAACCCGTCCAATCCACCCTGCTGGCGTCGATCCAAGTGCGTCAATGGGACTAAATAGGACAAACATCATACAATAATATCTGAATTCTCTGCTTACCTCCGATGGTTACTACTGCTGTTGAGCCTCTCATCGCGGGTGCAGTACGAGAGATTGAATACCCCGATTTGAGACGTCTGTGGACGGAGAATAGTGTGACAGCAGGGCAGGGAGGGGTCCTGTAGTGTTGTCTGCCCTGGCACAAACGCTTTGGTACACATTCATATCATCTGTAGAGTACACCAATGACACCTGTCACGATAGGAAGCGAAACCCGCCTTTGCCGTCTGCAAGACAGTAGTAGAAGTTAAGCTCAAAGTACTCGTATGCGCGTGTCGATGCTCAAACTTCGACTTCTTATTCAACAGACACAGTTGCGTCCTATGAGTAGTTCTAGGTGCATGTCGAGCTCCCATTCGTCTCTCAGCTTTCGCTTTGGAGACGTACGTCTACACATTGAATCACAAAAGCACGTGTTCTTCGACGCCGCCAAACTGTGGCCTGGCATTGGCTGGCGCAATCGTCCTATCCATTCGCAGCCACTAGCGACTGTGCCGCACCCCTTTCCCTTTTTGGCGACCGAGTGCTCTACATCTGTCGGTGCCTCCTTCCAGTCGCGGCCGAGTTAGGCTCTCCTGCCAGACGGAGGCTGAGCGGTTCTCTCCTCTCTCCCTTTTATTCTCTCCATATTCAGTTGACATTATTCTTCCACCTGCCTCCCACTCTAACCCCTTCTTGCATACGAGCGCAGCGTCTCCTTCCAGTTGTCGGCTTCAACATCGTCTTGCGCAACCTGAGTTGGTTTGACAGACAGCTTCGCTGACTAGCTACTGCAACTTCAACGATCGTCAACGTTTCTCAAGCCCAACCGACAGAGCGGAGCCTCATCTTCAGCAAGTTGCAAGCTCTACGGCGCACAGCAGTACTTTAAACTTGCATACCTCTTTTCCTCACACGAGCACATATACTAAGTCGGCCCGACAAACGGCCAAGCGTCGCAGCGCCCAGGAAGACAGCGGGGTTGTGGGAGGAAACAGCAAGAGGTTAAATAGACACCCACGCCGGTTACGTTTTCATACTCGTCTGTTCAGTTTCGTTCAACAGAAAGTCCTCCAGACGCCCTCTCACAGGCTTTCGAATCCAAGAATTCAACACTACCAAGCGCCCCCGTCGCTCTCTCTCATATATCTCTTTCGGAATTTGGCACACCCGCTTCTCCACATGGCTACCAACATCTCCCCCGCCAACTCACCCGTGGTGGACTTCGAACTTCTTCAGTCCGACGATGAATCCTGGGCTTTCATGGGTACGCCTGTCGCCGGCTCCCTTTCAGAGTCATCTGTTGCTTTCCTTCCGAGCCCAGCCAGCCGCAGTCTGGCGTCTTACGGCGTTGTCGCCCATCCTGGCCACAGATACCGAGGGCCAAGTCCAAGTCTTAGCAGCTTGAGCATGAGCCCTGGGCCGTTTCAAGTGGTGCCAAATTCGTCGCCGCCCCCTCCGACATCTGCGCCGTCGCCGGTCCTCCTCTCAGCCCAGAGCCAACGACAACCTACCTCGTACCCCATGCAGTTCACGGACGTAACGTCATCCTCCATGAACACAACCGGCCTCTTGACCGACGACCAGTTCACCATGTCACCGTCCCACATGTCAGCCGAGGCAAATGGCCTCATGTCGCCACCAAACATCTATCTTCTCGATCAGCATTATGACAGTAAGCCCACCCGCATGCATCGCCCACCGTGGCTTTAGTGGTTTGCAAGCATCTCTGACCTTTGTTCTCATACAGCGCTGGTGCCCAATTACTTGTCAGCAGCCTTGCAGGCCTCTGCATTAGCATCTGACTTTGCATCCATCGAACGAGAGCACGCCCAGCGACAAGCTCAGGCTCAACAACAAGCAGCCAGGCTCGACATTCCCCTGCAGATGCAGTCCGCAGCCAACGTGCAGCCGTGGAATCCGATGGATGTTCCCGAGCCGCACGACCCCCAGATGTTCATGATGGATGAATATTCTTCGGCATCTCCGCAAGGGACCTTCGCCTCAATCAACCTTGCTTCTTGTCAGGCAGCCAGCTCGCGGTCTGCGGCCATCTCCAAGATGGATTCTGTCAGTGGTGCATATGAGCAACAACAGCAATTGCAGCATCAGCAGCTGCAACACTTTCAGCAATTTCAAATCCAGCAATTTTGCCAACAGCAGCGATCGCCTATGCGACAGCAGCAGCAGCAGCAGCAACAGCAAAAAGCACAGTCCCAAGTACAGTCATCTCCACTTGCTCGCACTCCGATCCCCAACAAAGCCACCGTATCTGCTGGCTCATTCACCAAGTCAGGCTCCTCGAAGCTCACCACAAACAACATAGATAAGGTGAAAGGTGCGGGAACACGGATCGAGAAGAGGAAAGCCACTAGTAGCTCATCTGCCGCCGAGAAGCTCCAGGCCAATGCAAGTATCAGCGTGGGCAACAGCTTCAGTAGCGACGACAAGTTTATCATTGTCACTCCCACGACAATCAGTTCACACGCCAGCAGTGGTAGCAAGCACAACTTATTCGAGCATCTTGAAGCGCTAAGTGCCACTCAGAAGGGTCGCAAAGGCCCCCTGGCCGACGAAGTCAAAGAGGGGGCGTTGCAAGTCCGCCGCTTGGGAGCATGCTTCTGTTGCCATGCAAGAAAAGTACGCTGCGACGCTGATCGTCCGTGCAAGAACTGCACACGGCTTGCCGTGAGCGTGCCGCAGATCGTGTGCTGGCGCTTTGACGATTTCCTCGTGGAGCTCTTCCCGGCTGTACTGCGCTCTCACTTCCGCAAGGAAGAGATGACTGCGTACGTCTTCACCAACATCGCGTCGTTCACCCGTCCGTGCACTGTTCAATTGTCCTCCGGTCTGGCCTTCAAGAGCACACTGGAAATCCGGGGAGCCAAGTTCTTCACTGCCAAGTCGTCAGACGTGCTGCAACATGAGCGGCTAACCTTGTCCGGCAACCAGGGCCATCTGAAGTCTTTTATGGCAGCACCTATTGCATTGGATATGTCTGAGACCTCTGACGGCAGTTCTTCTCCACAGCAGGAGAGAATCAAGAAGGTCTTGCGAGTGTACATTGAGAGTATCATCAAGGAAGACTCCTACGTCGAGCAACTCACAGCCAATCTTCGGCAGACTGACCTGCCTAAGAAGATACTAACCATAATCCGAAACTACTACATTCAAACCAATGTGAGTGCCCATAATGATGCTTCGCTCCTTGTACTTTTGGGTCTAACAGATGGCACAGTCACCCATCGTCAAACAAGCCCTCGTCATATACACGATGCACTATGTGATGACCCACCACATCAGTCTCACGAGAGATACAGTACTTAAACTTGCACACACTGATCTGGTGCCACAAAACGACATGTTTGTGACTCCGCGTATGCTGAATCGGCAGGTCAAGGCTATTCTTGACGAGATGATGCAGGAGGACGTTGATAAGCTGTTCAAGATGTTTACGCGGGAACTAAAGCCGAAATCCCGTGGCTCTTGGGCCCCGTGCCTGGCCGCATTCCTTGTGTTCTGTCTTTTCATGGAGGCTATAGGACTTGCCCTTGACTTTTTCGCTATGTCACACAACGAATACAATATACAGCATCAACATCCTCAGCAACCCGAATTTGCCCGTTCTGAGGCCGTCAAGCTCGGCCGTGCTGTTGAGAACTTGCCCTTCCGCCAATTTGCTTACCAGTTCCACAACATTTACCAGACGCGGCAAAATGCACCGAACAACCCCACAACCTCTGCAGTATCCTCCACATCGGCATCTTCACCTTCATCTTCCAGCAGCCAGTCTTCTTCATATTCATCTACGTCATCATCTGCATTGAAACCTGCTTTTAACCCACTTGTTGATGATAGGCTCCTCACCTCAGGCGACCTGGACAAGCCGGCCTTACAAATGGTTTCCAGCTTGCGTGAGTTGCTGTCTGGCGATTCTTGTGAGCCCTACTCCCGCCTATATTTACTTTTTTTCGGCTAAAGCCACCGGATGCCATCGCCCTACTAACACATACGCAGGGTCTGAACTGGACTTCTTGGGAAGCGACTACCAGCTCGACATTATAGAGCCGCATCCGTACCCCCGAGATGTGTCCTTCGACTACACCGGACGACTATGCTCAAGATTTCTGCTTTCTTTCTTGGACACTGAAAAGATATTTCCATCGTGTTGAGGGAGTTCTTTTCCCGCTCTGCTCTTGTTGATGAAATGAATGACTGAAAAAAAACCCAGGACTGCTACGGGGGCTGCGAAATTACGGGCACTGTTTTGTTTTGGGGGATTATGATGCATCTTACGATGCCGATATGTACGATTATGGAAACACGACTTTGTTGACCTGATTTACTTACGTAAAGGCCTTAGTGCAGCGTTTTGCATCACATGCTCGCATAGTAGAGTTGTGTTATGATGAAAGCGACAACATATTTTTGAAAGAGAGTCATGGTTTTCTGTATGCTATGCTGATGTTTTTCTCGATATGCTAATTAAGGGTGAAAGAACAAGATTACTGAAAATCGTTACTTGTAGATAATTTCTCTGATCTAAGTAAATGGCTTTGGAACACCGTGCTGGTCCAATTGTCATCCAGGACGTTCACTTATATGCCACATGTTGTCTCTTGCCAATGGCACAACAGATTTGGTTTCCTACCCAAAAGTCTAAATGCAATTTTTATGTTACCTGTGCCGGTCAAGAGCAACATAAAAAGAAAATCATCTAGCCCGCCGTAACAGTCATATACATGTCTTACAAAGAAGCACAAAAGTAAATAGCCGCAGGGATTGAATAAATAGCCACCAAAACAAAAAAGAAAATGTTTAAAAACCAAAACTTTAAAATATCGCTGTCAGAAACAAAGCAAAGAAAAATAAATAAATAATATGAAGAAGGGAAAAGTGAAAGGTATATAATAACGCCCAAGACTGTCGTAGCTAAGTGTATAAGAAATCCTCAGGTGTACCGCCCATTTGTCAACAGGATAAAAAATGCGTTCTCGTAAGCATCGTAGTAATATGGGCTTCTGAATTTGAAGTCCTGAAACATCCGTGTACAAGTATAAAAGCTGTGTGTGTGCTCCATTGCCATGAGAAATGGCCGCGACAAAAAAAAGCATGCAAAATAAAACGTAGCAATGCAATATCCAGGCCGTTTCGTGCTTGCATTTTGGGCTGTTTCATGAAGTGACTAGTTCATTGAACGGAGGTGGGGAATCATGTAAAGGAGCCTCAAGTTGGGTTGAGGGCGTAGGGTCGCTTGCAAAGAGAAAGAGAGGAGGAGAGAGGAAATATAAACTGGAAGAAGGATATAGGGTTGGAAAAAATATAAAATAAAATAAAATAAAATAAAAAAGACAGAGAGAGAGAAATAGCCGCCGGAGGCGACGAGTGTTCTTTCATGTCGATGTACGCTTATAGATTGCGGAATCGAGCTGCTGCAGCAACACTCCGCTCATGTATCTGCCTTTCGGTGTCGACATACAAGCGGTCCAGAAAGTCCATGGCAGGTGCATCCTTGAGGATTTTGGCGACTTGAATGCCAGCCGAAATCAGCTGTAGGATGTTTCGGTCGTCCTTTAGAGGCCGCGACTGGTGACGCGCGGCATGGCGCATCTCTAGCGAGTTCTCCAGGATGGTAACAAATTGCTTGATCTGGTTATTGTACAGCACGCGGGCAGGAATGCGCCGCTTGGTGGCCAGCCGCTTCAGCAGCTGCACCCACTCGGTCCACTCCCGGTCCTGTGGGCGCGACACCCGCCGCATGTCCTGCGTCAGCGGGATGGGGAACTGGTATCGAGCCACAAAGTCAAATGCACACTGCGACAACCTATCGTTTACCTGCGAGAGCACAGTGTCCTGCTCCTCGACTAGCAGATGTGTCGGGAGATGCGGAAGCTCCCGTTCTTGCTGGGCAATGTAATGGGGTGCTGGCCGTGGCAGCAGCTGGTGTGGGCCGTCAAACTCGTCACGGTTTCCACCACGCCTCGGTGGCCGGCTCCGGCCCCCTTCACTCAGGCCAGCTGCAAAGTTTCCATTGCCGCTATAAGCCTCGTGGGACGAAACTGGCTGCACGATCGACATGGGAGGCGGAGACTTCTCGTAGGTGCCGTCCATCGAGAGATCAGATATGCTCGGCGACTCCGTGGTGCCATCGTCAGCAGAGCCAGTCGGCGAGAAGCTAGACTGACGGTGCCTCTCGTGGGATTGGCGGTCTATGCTGTCGTCGCTGATGGCAATCGGCGCGATGCCGGACAGCACATCTCGAGTCCTAGACTCGTCTACCAGCCTGTAGCCACTGTGCCCTCCGGCGATACCGGCACTGCTTGCGGTGCTAGCGATGTTGTTGCTGCTGCTGTTGCTGTATGGGAGAGTAGAGCCAATGGCTCCATAATTGTTGGGTGTAGACTGGTACGCCGGTTGTTGCCAGACATAACTCGGAGGGGGGGAGTAAGGATACTGCTGGTCGTTGGACCGAGGAATGTTGTGGAAGGAAGATGTAGTCAAAGCAATGCCATTGGATGCTGACGGGAGCCCGAAAGGGGATGAAGACGAGCCGGTGCGAGCCACATGCACACTTGAGAACAATGGATGTTATTTGTTTGATCACAGCAGACGGAGCTTAATGACAGCGGACAACCCGAGACTTTTGGGGTAGGATTCGGGTAAGGCAGGGGTAAGGCGAGGGAATGGGTAGACCAGGGGGGATCTCAAGAAGCTAGGGGGGGCCGGATGGGGCTGATGGATGTGTAGGAATGGCTTCTTGACGATGTCACCTTACCTCGGTGGCCGATAAGAATCTCGGGCATTATCATATCCGGCATTCTGGTACCCGTCGTTGTATCCGTTAGGCGGACTATTTGCAAGTTAGCCGGGCGTGACTCTGCCAACGGTGCAGAGGTGCCCGATATTCAGGCAGGTCGGCCCCCAAGAGTCCAATAGGTCTGTTATCCGCACCTTCGCGTAGTAGGCCAATGCGTGCTATAGGGACTTTGAACCCGGTAGTTGGAATCCGTCTCAAGCATTGCGGCTCTAACACTGCCCGTGCTCTGGAGGCAGAGACTGTTTAAACGAGCTCTTGGGGGAACGGCGAGGGCCGAAACTGGCCGGAAACAAAGGGTTCAGGGCGGAGATTTCGGCCGAGGCAACCGCTTTCTTCTGGATGTGCCTCTGTGGGACGCTTGTTGCCAAGCAGGACGCAAGCAAGATCGTGCCTGTTTTAAAGTTCACGCTACCAAATTCTTGAATTCAAAAAGGCAAGCTTGCATCCAAAGCATAGACGTAAACGGGACGAAGATGTCTCTGCTCCAAGGTGGATCTGTGGTGGTTGCGATCCCAAAGGGAGCCTTGGATGGCGAACAGATAATCGTCCCTATAATAAGAGAGACAACGCGAAGGGAGCATGCCAGCGGGTGGTTGCGGTTCGTGAGGACGTATGAAGATGTGGAAAATAGAATCGTCTAATGACAAACAGAGTATCCTCCCGAGACGACTGATGTTTTCCTGCTGCTGCTGGTCTGCGTAGATGACTCCAAGTCTTTTTGGGTAAGCGCCTGATGGACCGACGACAAACAAGCTCTTAGGTCCACCTGCCACTTTCTGTTCTGGGCCCTTTCACGTTCTGTACTCTCCGGTCTAAGGAAGATAGCCGGGGAAAGGTTGGGGAAGATGGTGGGCTTAAGCCGTGGGAACGGAAATGAGGAGGAGCCGGCCCCTTTAAGCAGCATCTGATGCAACTGTGGGCTTCCCTCGTTTGGGAAACGAAAATACACTTAGGATGCTTGCATGGCGAGTAATTGACGCTTTTCGCCATTCAGACACGGACACCTTGCGTCGCCCGCCTTTGTCCAACCAAGGAAAGCTGCAAAGGCAACGCTGTCATTGAGGCAGTAATGCCGTTTGTATTAGACGAAGTCACCGCTGTTGCAAGTGGTCCGTGTAGCCACCGGCGGTGGACAGGGCCATAGTCGTTGGGCGAATCCTTTTAAGCAAGAAACGGCCTTTCTCACCCAACCGATGGAGCAATATAGCATAGAAGTCGACATCAAACTCCGCTTTAGAAAGGACTCCTTGGGCACCCAGGGCCGAAACCAGACAAAAGAGCGAATTCCCGCGCCCCCCAAAAAAACACCAGGAGAACAGGAGCTGTCGTGTGCAGGGAACACGGGAGCTTCGGCTGGAGCGCAAAAGAAACACGCACATGACGTGTTTCTAGCATAGCGCTCGTCGCTCCTCCGGCCCCGACTTTGACCTCCGCAGCCGTGAGGCAACGTTGCCAAAACCTGTAGGCTCTGCTCTCTCACGTCACCGCATAATGGCTGTCGGGCACAAACGGACCGCTTTTTCTCAAGGCCGGGTTGGGCACCAACAAAGTAGCTGACACCACTTTAAGGGCGCGTGTGTCTCGTCCCAAGCCTATTGATCTGAATGGACATTCTGGCGTTTCTAGAATGACAGCATGATGGGGAAAGGGATGTTGGGCGCTGGCAAATCCGTTTTGTTAGTATCGACTACTCGGACTGAGCAAAGAATAAGGGGATGCCACGTGCCATCTGTTGATGCCCAACGCCCCTCTCTTCTATCTTCGATATTAGAATGGTCGATTTCTGACCGAGGATGTCCCCGTTCTGGGACGCGGTCGATGGGAGCGACTGATGATTCGAAGAAAACCTGTTACTGCATCCCGTAATCTATGCGCTCCGAACTTCCTTTTCAGAAGCCGCTGTGTTGGCCTTTATTGGAACGGGGAGACATGATAAGCAGGTGCTTCTCGTATTCCACGTCACTGGAGCTTGATATCGTCATTCCTTGGGTCGGATGGCTCTCAGTATCCGTTTCTTCCCTGTAAAGAGACGAAATAGGTAAAAGAGAAGTGGGGGGCTGAAACTCTATCGACGTGGTCAGATGGAAGCAATGCCTAATCGAGAAGTGAAGAATTATGAATCTGCCTCTTTGTAGCCGTTTACTGTCTTAAAACAACAACCGATCCCCAATCTCAGCGACTTTATGGACAGACTACCCGGAGACACAACCTGGCGATGGGAAAGTGTAAAAATGCGGTGCCGCGCCCGGTCGTTGTGATTATCAGTGCTTGTCAACGGCGTTGTTGCTTACTTCAAAGTCAAATAAAAAAAGCAACCAGCTATGATGTGAAGATCGAGTGGCTGAAACTGCCGTGCTGAGTCATCGGGCGACGGGGAGGAAGGTGCGATATTATATGTACATGCCGTTTGGCAAAAACAGGAGCAGGTTTCACTGCTAAACGGGCGTTTTTACTAGCCTCGGCGAACGGTCTTTCCACGGGACGAAGTTCTCTTGCTGCCTCAACTGTCTCGGAGAGGTCAAAAGCCATGGCCACAGACCAAAAAAAACGTTAGATTAGACAAGTCTCGACTACGAGACATCACCAATGCATCAATCTACGATAGCAAGACTAGACCGGCAAAGGATCTCGGCAACCTCAATTCTTTAGTCGTTCTATTGGCATACGACTGATGTATATTTGCGTTCTCGACACCCCAAGAGACAAACAAAGTCTAATTTATGGCCCATCTACGCCGGGTTTCAAACCAACGGCCAAGCTTTGCCGAGCCGGAGATACGGAACACGGATATGTCTCTGAGGTAGAAGGGAGTTTGGAAATGAGGCAGTAAGGGATCTGTTTAACCCGTTATAAGGACCAGACCCTGACTGTGTTATCTCCTGCTGACTGCAATGGCAACGGAAGGGAGGAAAGGAAGGAGGGAAAAGAGATTCCACGACGGATGAGCATTTCAAAGTCATGCTCTAAAGCTACCCATCTTTTCGGAGGATACTGGAAATCCTCAGCTTGTCAAGCATGTCAGGCAAAGCAAAGCATCCATGAAGACAACATGGAAATCGCCTGGGTATCAGAGGAAGCACTTTCAGTCGACGACATTGAGTTCGAAATGACTCCATACTGGCCTAACTCCTCTTTGCAAGATCGACGGGAGCTGTTTTCTGACAACGACATGTCGACCGTATAGGGAGACATCATCTGTCTTTTATCAATGTCAATTGAAGACGAAGCCGTCGCCTCCGTTGCTTAATTCTACGAATGCCACTCCCACCAACAAAAAAAAGAGTGCAACTAGCACCTCTTCTCGCACAAAGCACAAAGAAGGGCAGGCAAATATGGCATTCCTCTTTTGGCATTCCGAATCACATCTGGAGACGTCGTGCAGGAAATGAAGTGCATGTTGGCACGCCTCACATTGACAATACCTGCAGACGAATGGCTCGTGAGCTGGCAGTACTAAGAAGCACGCCACGACCAGCAGCCTCAAATCAAATACGGCACACAGATTGTCATTGGTTCGCGAAGAAGCCGATAGTGTCAGACTGAGTCTATTGCTGACAGCACAGCTACCGGCCTCTTCTTGGCCAGACTGAGTGCAGGTTACCCATGTTGCCGCTATCCAAAGTGCACATGTCACAAAAGGCGGGCTACGTACGACGTACATTCGCCTTACTTTGGCCCACGGGTTTCAGCGATGCCGTGTGAGGTGCTATTTGCTTCGCCTCCCGAAAGTTGTGACATAACTATGCTTATCATGTCTTCGGAGCAACCAGTCGGTTCTTCGGCCTACGAGACAGCACGGACTGCGATATGCCTGGCTACAGTGAGACTACGAGTAAGAGTAGAAAAGTGCACTTTCGACAACGCATCACCAGCGGGGGATGCGCTGCGTCTCTGGAAAGAGTTTTCCCCCTTACCCCAGCCATCCGGGCTCAAGAAACGGCTGCGATAAGGGAGCCAGCCAGTCGTCTGTTGCCAACACACAGGCGCATCAACTGCAGCAACCCCTCTTTTACCAGCCTATACGGTGATGCGTGCGACGGCTTCCCCTAATTGGCAAGGTTGGTGATTGTGCTAGTTGATGCATACAACGATCCGCTTCGTCACAGAAGGAGGTCTCTCTTCCTTCTTTTTCTTCCCCCTTCTCTCCCTTGTCCCTCGGCGTTTTTACTCGCCGAAGAGAATGCAATGTTGAAGGGGGGGTCAGTAGAGGAGCGGCCGCCTCCTTCGCGGCCTCCGTTGGTTGGCTCTACGGGGCAGGCGTGAAGCCCGACCGAAGATGGGGATACGAGGCACACGCACGCCGGACACAGCGACACCTGGGAACATAACACGATTCTCGCCAAGGAGGGAGAACTAAGCAGATCAAATAACTGAAATGAACAGGACGAGGGTGAGGCAAATTGAAAAGCGCTTCGAGCAGTAGCAGTTGTGTGCAATTCCCGAAACAAAATTGTGATCCACGACGCGCCTTTTTCCGATGGTCGAGAGTCCCCGGCCATGTCGCCTGCATGGATGAGTTGGCATTGCAGTTATTTGAAGCGAGGCGGCATGTCAAGGTTGTTGATAGGGTGGATGGTGCAGGCCGGGTCCACTTACAGTGCAAGGGACGAAGAGAAGAAGCTTAGCGGCGGCCGAGCAGGCCGCAGCATCGTGGCCAGCTTACTGTAGAGTCCACCCGCGAAGCTTGCGAACGAGCCAGAGGGAAGCGACTGGCTATCGTTTCTCTCTGCGTTTTCCTCTCGCCAGCTCACACATTGTCACGCATACAAACCATGCGGCCACTGTGATGGCCTGCTGCAGAGTGGAACGAGTCGTCTCAAGAAGAGAGGTGATAACGACTTCAGGAGAGTGCTGGCAACGGTAGCAGAGGCGGAGCCGCAGCCAAAAAAGTTGAAAATGTGCACTTTCAGTGAAGGCCAGTGCTACCTTGATTGGATGCCAGAGAAAGCGTCACGCTGCACAGAGGACAACACGACAGACACCGACAAGCGGTGTGCTCTACGTGTAAACGTTGTCGTCCTGTCATGCACACCCCCCTGTTCGAGTCAACCTATGCCCCCCCCCCTCCTGTTTGTTACTCACCTCAGTTTCTCTCCGGCTCCATCAGGTTTATAAACCCCCTCTTTGCCCTTGATCCATTGCAACAATTCCTTCCTCCTTTCTGCCCAACTTCATGCCCAAGTATCCACAGTCCCATATTTTCTTGCTTCTACGACGAACATCTTATTCCTTTTCTCACGCAGCTTTTGCCCTTTTCTTTTCCCTTCTTATTCTCCATACTCGCCACGGCTTTTCAACCTGATCTGCAAAGGTCTACTACTGCATTGTTCCAGGATTTGTCTTTGCTGCTGTGAACAAGATACAGACGTGATTCGTATTGTCTTCCTAGACGTGCGCTGTCTCTTCCGTGTTGCCAGAACAAAAGCAATAGGCCGGAAACCCCAAAAAGGATTTGCAATCTACTGTCAGCCGACAGTGGAAGACTCAAAAAAAAATAAATCCCAGAGTCTATTCTAGGAAATGCCAGGATATAAGACTGAGATGACCGACTCGACAACTACGAGGTATATAGTTTTTTTCCTTTTTTTTTCTTCAGTTTTGGGAGGGGTTTTTTGCATTTCAGTCGTGCTTTTTTTTTTTGCCTCGGGAAAGACCACCTGGCTTGGACCATAATCGACACATGCCCCATTGGATCAGGACTACTTGGTTTTCTGAAGAACCGGAACGGCCGAATTTCTGGATTATCTGCCATGTTGCTTTTCAAAACGAACCTTTTACTACGATCAGAGACCTATTCCGGGTGCTATGATCAGCGCTCTCGCCGAACCTGTCCCAGGTATGGTAAGGCGAGAGTTGCAACTGAAATTTACTGCATATTTGCATCACACGAAAGGTAAGTTGGAACATCGAACTATATCAATCGGACCTACAGCTGTAAGGACTCGAATTTTTTTTCTTCTGGAACGAGATGTGTCGTGTTCTCTGTTATCAAGGAAACCTGCCCAATTTATGAGCCAAATGATACTGGACTGGACTTCCGATTTCTTATGGGAAATGGACTTGATTCTTGCTTTTCAGCTAGGGAATGTGACTGGCTTTCGCCATCTAGGCTCACAGTGCTGTTCTTCTGTTTCTTGACTGGCTTGGCCGCCGTGCTGCATGACGATCAGAACTTTTTTCCTTCCGAATTTTGACTGTCACCAACCTGTGGATTTGACATTTGTGTTACTGGACATCGAGCACTGGACAGTTCTCATGAACAAGACTGAACACGCCTACCAATCATACAAGGGTGTTGACTTAAATTGACCGTGGACAAATATTTTGCGGACTCGGAGTAATATGACATCGGCTACCTGGCCTTATGGACTTTTTGACTTTCTGTGCTGTGTTTTCTTTTTCTTTTGCAACGTGGGATCATTCCATGGCTTTATTGCGATCGCCTTTCATTCTGGACGTCGTCAATATGATCATATCGTATGGAACAAAATCACCGACAACAATGCCTAGATGAGCGGGCTATTTTCAGGAACAAGTCGACGCAATGGAACAAAAGGATTCAAACAGGACCAGACTATGCAAGAAACCAGGATTGCAAAAATTGCCCACAGCTGTATCAGTCAGTTGTGGGACAGAACCAGAATGGTTGGTTTATATCCTCACCTCATGACTGCAAATGATAACCTTCAATGCTAACTATCGCTTCAGGGACAAAGCTGTACTCTACTGGATATCGTTTTGATTTATATCGTTTTGCTTTTGGTGCCTTTATTTCTTTAACTTTTTTTTTTTCATTTGTCAACATACATGCATGACAGAATGTTTTGGAAAACTTCTACAGCCAGAAAACCAAACCGGACAGCAGAAGTGGTCAACAGAACACTGACTTTCTTTTTTTCTTTGTACTTGCAGTTCTTTTTCTCCCTCTCCCGGAATTTTCTATCTAGGACCCCAGCAGGGAACTTCCAACATGAACGGTGGCTCGTGGGATGCCACTGCTGAAGGAACACAGAACTTCGTCAGCTACTCCGACCACGGAGATATGCCCCAGGATGCAGAGGAAAACGGCTACCAGGTGACCAACCTGGATGACTACTCGCAACAACCTAAATGGAGCATGATTGGAGCGCCTGGTATGCAAAGGACAGTGTCGCGGAGCTCTGCTTCGAGCTACAAGAACCGAACTGTCCGTGCTTCAAACCAGAGGACTCGTCCCAGGATTCAAACGGACGTCTCGCAAGGGGCCCCGACTTCTGCTTTTAATACTGCCGTCTCTGCTTCTCTTTCTGCTCCTGGGTATGGTATGGCCGGCGAGAGCTTTTCAGCAAACGCCACCATGGCGACTGTCGGCGCGAGCTACTTCCAGGAAGCTTCTGTTGTGGCACCAACCGACCAGCTTCTGCAGCAGCCGTTCTTCCCCCTATACGCGCCCAGCATGGCGCCCAGCCTGGCATCGGCATACGGCCAAGACGTCTTGTTTTCAGGCGACCTCGGATCGTCTCTTGATCACCCAGTCCAGCAACACGTGGACCCGGCTTGCACGCAAAGAAACGCGGACTATGAAGCCAGCCTTGTTAGTTCGCCTCTCGGCATGGAATCCCGCAGCTCGAGGCGGTCCTCTCTCGACATTCACTCCGACGATGTCTGGTCTTTCCGGCCAGATTCTTCTCCTGCCGAGAGCCACGACTCGAACTTTGGTCAGACGATGGGCCCAGATGAGTCTATGCCCAATGCCATGACCAATGACTTTGGTAGCTCTGCCACAACGCGGCAGCGCTCTAGCAGCGAGAGCGACACGGTCCGCGACCATCCGCTGTACAAAGAAGCGGTTGCCGACGCCGATGGCCTGTACCATTGCCCGTGGGAGAGCGAGTCCAACTGTAACCACAAGCCCGAGAAGCTTAAGTGCAACTATGAGTATGTTGTTTCTATGCGAACATTCTCGTTCCCCCCCTCGTTTCGCCATTCTCTCTCGTTTTCGCTGCTAACCTGTGCCTCTTCCCACTACAGCAAATTTGTGGACTCGCACCTGAAGCCATATCGGTGCAAGAACCCCATGTGCGAGAACACACGCTTCTCATCCACTGCGTGTCTGCTGAGGCACGAGCGTGAGGCCCACGCCATGCATGGACATGGAGACAAGCCGTACCGCTGCACGTATGACGGTTGCGAACGGTCTGCTCCCGGCAACGGATTCCCCCGCCAGTGGAACCTTAAGGATCACATGCGCCGCGTGCATCATGACGACAGCCCTCAGCCGTCCGCCGCGCAATCCTCGCCGCCGAGAAACTCCAGCAGCCAGTCTCTGGGCAAGAACCGCAAGCGCAAGAAGGACAGCGTGTCCAGCCACGGCAGCTCCTCCAGCCCGTCTTCCCGGAAGGCATTGTCCAGGGCGAGCAAGAGCCAGCAGAGCAGCGCTGCAGCTGAGGCTGAGAACAGCCGTTCGCAGGCTCAGATTCAGGCTGCGGCTGCCAAGGCCCAGCTGGACCAGTCGTTCAAGATGTGGAGCGAGCACACGGCGAGTCTCCGGGACATTGTCGGCAGCTTCAGCCAGCCATATGCTGTGCAAACATTCCAGCAGCTCCAGGACGCCCGGACGCAGCTCTCTTTTCTCGAGCAGATCCATCACACCATGGCGCAGTCCCAGAGCCCTGCCGATTTTGGCGTCTATGGGCACTCCCAGCAGTTGGGCTGAAAGACAGTATCATGTTGCGCACAATACTGCACTTTTTTTTGGTTAGTGGTGGAAACTCACCCAAACTCGCTTGCGGCTTTCTTCCCATCACAATAGTGTGCTAACAGGAATGCTATGTTGGCAGTTATCGCCTCTCTGCATACAGCCTAGAAAAACGTACTCTGCGGATCGGCTTTCTTTACCTGTTTTGGCCGGCTTTTTCTGGATTTTCCACACAGCACAGCTGATGTCTTTCTTTTTTTTTTCCTTTTCGGGCCTCCTTTCTGTGTCGACGACACGAAAGACATGAGATGGGCAGGAAAAGAAACTGAAGGAGGGGGGGTCAAGCGTTCCCTTTGGGGAAGCGCCAAGACCAAGATCAAATTATCTTGGGAGGAAGGTATAAATAGGCATGGATGACGGAGCAACAAAGAGCAAGACGGCCGTGCCGTGCCGGCTTTGCCTGTTGCATTCCGGGCTGTCTTTGATATCGCCTTCATGGCCGGCGATACTAGGAGGGATATGTTACGGAAGATTTCTTGCTCTCTGAGATGAAGCAAGCTGTTCTTTTTTTCCCTTCCCCCTCAAGTCGCGCCGAGGGAAGGGAGGAGAGAGCTGGAAACGGAGGAATGAAGGAATGAAAGAAAGGAGGAATGGGGATGGAACAGATGAAAATGGTGGAATTAGCACTTTCCTCGCCAGGGGAAAGGTGCGGGTGAGACTGTCTGCAGCTGTTTCTGTGTGCACGATGTCACGACTTTATATTCTTACACGCCGACGCGAATATTTCCTTTGTTTTTTATTTTTTTTTGTCAGGGGAAGCCAGAGAGTTTCTTGAAAGTTCTTGAGTGTTTCTTTTGTCTTTTGATCCTCTCTTCTCATTTTCATGTTGCAGACTTGTCATACATGTTCATTTCGAGGTAGTCTCTTATGCTATATTTCACTCACAACTGCTTCTGGGGTCTCTCGTGATTAACAGTAATCCTTACATGAAATAAATCACGTGAGGTCACGTGAACTTGACAGCCTTAGAAAGAAGGTGCTTATACGTGTACGGAAAGACAGAGTGAAGAGGAGTTGTATATTCATGATACCCTATTTTTCTAACCACATAACTGTATATACCGTGCATAATCATGACAGTGAGAGGACGCCGATCTATTCTAGTAGCAAAAAGAGACGTCTTCCAGTGCCTTCCGAAGACGCTTGGAAGAGCGAGCCTACTTGGTCCGCTTGGCCTCCAGCTCCTTTTCGTACTTGGCAACCAGCTCCTTT
>JRUC01000165.1:0-34351 GCA_000806385.1 Leptographium procerum
GGACTTGCAGGGAATCGAACCCTGGACCACTCCCATGCTAAGGGAGTATTATACCACTAAACCACAAGCCCGTTTTGTTGAGACTGGCAGAGCTACTGCATCTCAAGTCCTCCATGATTGATTGGCCAATTGCTATTGTACCAACGCGATATTACGCCTGTTCGTAAGACTCTCGACATCATACGAGCACAAGTGATTGTCTACGTCGTACGTGCTATATATGCCTTTTCGCTTCGCACTTCTAAACACGTTCACTAAGACTAATCTTGGCTGCAGGCGCAGTCAAGCAAGGATGGCGGTGAAAGCCACTGCTTGCTAGGCCTTGCAAATGCTCGTCCTCCACTAAAGCGTATGCATTGGACAATAGTTGCAGCCGCTGTGGCAAGTAAAATGGCATGGCTAGTACAATACAACGTAAGGACGGAATAAGTTGAACAGGGTTAAAGATAGATTTCTTGGCTCTTTCTGCCATTCTGTACCAAATGCGTGTTCCAGGCGTATGAGTACAGGGGGGCTTGTGGTGATATATACAGCAGCATCCCTATTCCGATAACGCGTCAGCAGCCGCAGCCTCAGCCGCAGCTGCAGACAAAGAAACCCCGAATGGTGGATCCTCCGAACTGGACAGTGCCCAACGTTTTTTCTCGCCACCATTTACGGCCCTCTCCAGAGAGTCCACAGTATCTTGCGACCATCGTGCCGTCCGTAAAATATCACTCGCATCCCTTGCATTGAGTTATCAGCTACGGCTTCACCGACAGTTTCTTCTTTCACTTTCTACATAATATGTAACGCTCTTGCGCATCTTCCCGGAAACCCCGCAACAAGCCCCTGCATGTCTTCTTCCCTCCACTACTGCTACTACATAATATAGCGTCTAATTTTGTCTCGATAAAATGATGAGCTGGAAATTCTAAGCGGGATGCCTGAATGGGTGTTGCCAAGAAAGTCACGAGTTTGACACAGATATAAAGTTAAGAGTAGATAGATATTATCTGGTACAATGAGTAGATTTTGAAGGAACAAGAGCAGGCAAGAAGAGAAGTCTCCTTCAGTATTAGAAGCATCCTATATATCTAGTTTAACACATCACTATGCGTACGACAAGGGCTTGCTTGTTGAATGACACGCTAGATTCAAATCTTTCCACGCTATCATTAATAAAGCAGTGGTTATGAATCGTGCAAAGCAGTCGAGTAACTCTCCAAGTTGTGTCCGCAGCTGTCATGGTGGGATTCCGAATGCGAATTTATTCTACAATTAGTGTATGCACTACCGTATGCGACCACCATGACGGCTACTTTGGAGTGAGATTTCATGAAATTTCCAGGGTCGGGTTCTACATCTGCAGGATTGCCCTATCGATAGGGAGGCTTTGCCCGTATTAATAATCATCAATTTCATCCGATATGGTGTAGTGGCTAACATCCGACGCTCTCACCGTCGAGCCCGGGGTTCGATTCCCCGTATCGGAGTAGATTTATTTTTCCCCTTCATTCATAAATTTTGAAGCCCGTACATCGTATGAACAATTTTTTTTTTGTCCTTTACAGGCTGAAAAGAGTCGCTGGCATCACTTTACCCGAAGCTAAATCAGAGTCTGCACGCCGTTTTATGCAGGTTCACTGTCTGCTGCTTTTACGATGTGAACAAAGATAGTGTTCAGTTCAGCTGTGAGATATTATCAAATAGATAGCCACGCAGACGTAGCAATATTCCATGAACGGTGTTTTTTCTTTACATTTCTGCCATCCATTACTTGAACAGGAAGTGAAAAGAAGCTGAATTTACACCGAGGCCATTGTATTTGCTCGCGTACATCTTTCTGTTACACCACTGCTACTGCCCTGGCGCGTTCCTTCCCAAATAAGGAATACGCAACAAGGCATCAACCGGTTTACTTTGTGTAGTGAATTGCTTGCTTCCTTGACATACTTTATCGAACGGAATTCAGTCTTTCATAGTCCCTTTCAGTCGATAAAAAGACTTCCACCCACAAGTCTTCACATAACTCAACCGTCAATCCATCAGTCACAATGGACTACGCTGATCTCTTCATAGATGTGAATGCTGGAAATGTCTGGATTACAGAAGAGGTTGATGCAGACCTTGTCATCGACTCTAGCGGCCACAACGTTTGGACTGCAGGCATAGAAACTACAGATGACAGCAACACTACCAACAAAGATTCACTGACAGCTAACGCAAGAGTTCTTGAGAGCTTCCCTCCGTTCATCGATACAAAGACATTCGTTCCCGAGCATTGCTCTACTTCCCTCATAGACGAGCATACAGTTATTGAGGCCGGCCAGGTGAAGTCTTGTTTCTTGCCTCCTGCCCCTCCCAACACACGATATAGCTGCCGATTAAACGCATGCTTCCTTTTCCAGGGTCGGGACAACGATCCTGTACGGCCTTTGCATCAATCTACAAGGCCCGAAAACTACACCAAGCCCCCCGAGTTCAAGGCACGCTACATCGAAGCTCAAGAGGCGTTGCGCAGCCGCGGTCTGCTGATCGGAGATGCCCATCACACTCGCCGTACCAGAAACAGGGAGCAGCCGAGGGCTCAGGCTTCTACGAGCCGGTTTAGGAACTAATCAAGCGCAATCATTGCCTCTCAATATGAGCAACTAACACAAGTTTTGAGATCTCTTAGATGAGTCACAAGAAGGTATGCTACTATGTGTAAGTGACGAGGTTCAATGTAAACGCTGACAAACAGCTATTAAGACCTTGTAATATTAAAAGGTTCTGGTATATGACGAGCAGAAATGGCTGGAGGGTGACCCGAAAAGTACCAAGACCATCTGGTTCGGCTTGAGGCTGGAGCACGAAAAAAATAGAGCTGTATAGGTTCCTTTGAGTACCTGAACAGCCTAGTATATTTGTAAGTTTGGATAGAGCACAATTGTGCTCTTTCTGACATCGTTTCTTCGCGCGGGGAGGTTCCATGATCCAGAATCAGTCGATCGATACACACTTCCAAGTTTGGAAATAGGTCCGTTTAGGCATCGAAAGAATGCAGCGGAAGCGACGTTTGCTACCCCGAAAAACACGATGTCTGTGCGAGCCCGTTCCACGGTTTTCTTCTTTCCATGGTCCTATTCTCAGATTGTTCGTGTGCTGCAGCTTGTACACATCTCCTTAAGTCTGTTACAGCAGGTACAGCAACAATACTATAGCAGCAAAAAACGGCTAAATGGCTATCAGGGAAGTCTAGGTCAATCAATGCATTTAGACTGGGTGGTGCTACAGCTAATAGTTAAGACAAAAGTCAGTCTGAAGACCGGACTGCGCCGCGGTCCGAATTGACCTTTGGTCTAGCCATAGATTTGCCACTGTGTAGAATCCTCGCTCTTTTCAAAGGCTGCTGAAAATCCGCGCCTTTGTAAAAGTGCCTGCAGCACCTCATACAGCTTCGGAGCTCTGGTACATTATAGAATATGGCGACGATAAGAAGCTAGTTGGGTCTTCGTCTTCGTGTTGAAACTCTTCAGCGTCTTGAACGGTCAGGATGGAGTTTGTTTCTGACGACAGCCGGCTGTAGTCCGCAAAGAAAACAGGCACTTGCAGTGGCTTAAAATAAAAATAGAAACCGGTCTCAGGAAAAAAATGATGACAAGAGTGGGACTCGAACCCACGCGTGTTTCCACACTAGCAAGTTCCAGGAATCCTGAAGCTAGCGCCTTAACCGCTCGGCCATCTTGCCATTTGACATGTAAGATAAAGCAGCGATAGTGACTCAAAGGCAGGGATCCTGCTGGGCGTAGAAGGAGGGAGGCGCCCTCGATAGCCCATTAAACCAGTAGATGGGGTAAGCCTCTTTATAGGGTCTAGGAACTTTAGACATACGCAGACATAAATAGTGAATGAGTGTGTTGTGTTGTGTTGTTGAACGAAGTTTCCAAGACGGATGCCGAAAAGATTCCACATGGGCAGAGCAGGCATTTCGCGAAAGGAAGGCGATGGGGAAAAAGGACTAGATTTAAAACGATGAATGCGACTTGAAAGACTCAACGGAGAACATAGCCAGAGCTATCTCGTATGCTGCAAATGATTTGTTTGTCGCTATTAAGCAGGTCCTTTATAGATCACTCGCTACACATCACTTATAGCACTTGGCCAAGCTTTGTCTATATCCATTAGTTACCTTTCAACAAAAGTATATTGATACGGACATCAACAGACGAAATATGAATTACAATTGACCAGTGATTACGGCATTAATTGTTCACACCCTTAAAAGCACAATTCATAGTCCAGTGTGAGAAATATTGACATTATAGCAGAGGCAGCTAGTTGGCTTAAAACACTTGGCAGATTCCTGCCTATTGCCTACACAATGCGACGAGAAATACAAGCAATTGCACTCCGGGGATTTGAGCTCCTAATTTTAGGCGCCCACGAACGGAACATTTAGTGGGAAAAAGGTAACTGCTTACAGCAGCATAGCCAAAGCGGCAACAGAAACCAAGAACAGGCCAGTCTGGGTAGTCAGGGCCGAAGCTCCAGCAGTGACCACGGAAGACGTGGCCGACTTGGTGGAGCTGGTGCCGGCTGCGACAGTGGTGGTCGAGCCAGAGCCGGAGCCGGAGCCAGACCCGGAGCCGGAGCCAGATCCAGACGAGCCAGAAGAGCCCGAGCTAGAGCCCGACGAGCCGGAGCTGGAGCCTGAAGAGCCAGAGCCCGACGAGCCCGAGCTGGAGCCCGAGCCCGAGCTGGACGAACCAGAGCTAGACGAGCCGGAGCTGGAACCAGAGGAACCAGAGCTCGAGCCGGAAGAGCCAGAGCCAGAGCCCGAGCTAGAGCCAGAGCTCGAGCCCGATGTGGCAGTGGAGCCGCTGACAATGGTAGTTGTGGTACCGCTGCCACCAGCAGCAGTGCCCGTGGCAGCCGCAACGGCAACGGTGGAGTAGACAGCGCTGACGGTGCTGCCGCTCTTAACATAGGAGACAATGACAGTCTCAGACGAAGAGGACGAAGAGGACGAGGTGCTGACCTCAGCAGTGACAAAGACGTAGCCACCCGTGCACGACGAGCAGGACTGGGCAGTGTACACAGTGACGCCCGAAGCGGCAGTGGCGCTGTCACAAGCAACGGCACGGTAGACAGTCACACTCTTAGCGATGGCGGTGGCGTAATCGGCGACGACGTAGGAGACACCGCCCTTGCAGCCGCACTCCTCGATGACATAGACGACCTCGTTGATGGCCGGGGTGCTGGTGCACTCGACAAAGATGAAGTAGATGCTGATGTCAATGTCAACGGTGACCGACGGCGTGACGGTCGTAGTGGCAGTGATAGCTGTGCTCAGGCCGCCAATGGTGGTGGTGTGGCCGCCGATGACGGTGACGGTGCCGCCGACCGTGGTAGTGACCGAGACGGTGGTCGTGATGACGGTAGTCGTGGTGGCAGCTGAGGTAGCAGTGACGATTCTGGTGCCGTTGGTGAAGCTGGCCGAGGTGGCAGTGGTGGAGAGGGCCGTGCCGGACGTGGACGAAGCCGACGACGAGGTGGACGAAGCCAACGACGACGTCGACGAAGTGGAGTTGTCCAGGCCGTAGACGACCAGGAGGTCATCGGTGGGCAGATCGGCACGACGGCGGAGACCGTTGCGAGGACCACCGCAGCGCTGGTGAGAGTTGCCTGGGCAGGGAGTGCTGCACTTGTCGTCGGCGAACTGGACGTTGCCGGTGTTGGAGCCGAAGCAGTAGCAGTCGCTGGACGGTTTGTTAGTACAAGAGAAGAAAAGAGAGGGGAAAAAAAAGAAGAGAGAGAAAAAGGCAAGACACTCACGTCGAGAAGATACCGAAGAACTTGACGCCGTTGCAGTTGGACGCGCACAGGAGGGGAGTCATGGCGGCATCGCTGTGCTTGAAGCTGTACGGGTGGCCTTGCGACGGGCCGAAGCAACCGAGGTAGTTGTAGTTGCCGACGCGCGCCGGGGACGTGGGCGTGGAGGTGCCCGACGTAGTCGAAGCCGTGCTGGAGCCGGTGCTGCTGGATCCCGTGGTGCTGGCCGGCGTGGTGGTAGCAGAAGAGCCCGACGTCGTGCTGATGGGGGCAGACGTGGTCGAGTTGCTGGACGAGGTGCTCAGGGGAGTGGAGCTGGTGGCACCGGAGCTGGTGGCCGACGTGGAGCTGATGGCAGAGGTGGTGGAGTTGGTGAAGCCAGAGCTGGTAGCAGACGAGCTGGTAGCAGAAGAGCTGATAGCAGAAGAGCTGGTCACGGGCGCCGAGCTGCTGCCAGAGGTGGAGCTGATGGCAGAGCTGGTCGAGTTGGTGATGCTGCTGGAGCTGCTGGTAGCAGGCGACGAGCTCGTAGCAGATGAGCTGGTCACGGGCACGGAGCTGCTCGCGGCAGAGCTGCTAGCAGAAGTGGAGCTGACGGCAGAGCTGGTCGAGTTGGTGATGCTAGAGCTGCTGGCCGGAGCAGAGCTACTGCTGGCAGGGGCTGAGCTGCTGCTGGCGGGCTCAGAGCTGCTGGCGGCAGAGCTGCTCGCGGGAGCAGAGCTGGTGGAGTTGGAGGCAGAGCTGCTGCTGCTGGCAATGCTGCTGCTGGCAGCCGAGGAGGGGGCCGAAGTGATGCCGGACGAAGAGGCTGCGGACGACGAAGCTGCAGACGAGCTGGCAGACGAAGTGGGCGCCGAGGAGGAAGCCACGGACGAAGAAGCCACGGACGAAGACGCCGCAGACGAAGACGCCACGGAAGAAGACGCCACGGAAGAAGACGCCACGGAAGAAGACGCCACGGAAGAAGACGCCACGGAAGAAGACGCCACTGACGAAGACGCCGACGAGGAGGGCGTGGAGCTGGCCACGACCGACGACGAGGTGGTGCTGCTCTCGACCGACGTCGGGTTGATGGACGACGACGATGCGTTGCCCAGCAGAGATCTGCCCCAGTGGATATGGGGGCGGTTGGCCTCGCGGTTCTGGAGCTCCCGGAGGGCAGCGTCCGAGTCGACAGCGGCAGCAGAGGCCGTGGCCACGAGGCCGGCAGCCAGAAGCTGATAGATCGGCTTGATCAACATGGCGTCCTACTTTTTGTTTTTTCGAGTTCTTCTTTCTGTCTCGCAGGTGCTATGTCTCTTTTGTATTTCTTGTTTCTTGACGGGAACACAAGAGATGTGAGATGACTGGAGAGACACTCCGGTACAACAAATCGGGGAAGGGGGGATGAGAGGGTTAGTAAGAAAGGGTAAAACGAATGACTGTGGTTGAAGAGTTTTCGAAAAGGAACTGCCCAGATGTCGAGGCCTCGAGCGGGCTTTAAATATCAAAGGGGAGCAGTATGGGCAGAGAGTGGCTGATCGTGTCTCGAGGAGGAGAGAAGGGAAGGATACGAGGAATGTGCTCATTGCTGCTGGCGGGTTTACAATCACACCCCCCCCACCTCCTCCACCTCTCGTGTCTCTCTCTGTCTCTCTCTGTCTCTCTCGTGAGACGTCCGGCTGCGAAAACGAAAAATGACACATTCTCTACTCTACTGGCACACACTCCGAGAAGACTAGGCCCAAGGCGCTTGTCGATCACAACATAATAACACAAAGACGAGCGCCCGGCCGAGTTCCTGCAGGTGCTTTGTTGCAGACCCAGACGGCGGGAATAAACGCGTCAGTGAAGCTCCAGCCTGGCCGGTGCGGCTGTGGACAAAGGTCGATGGGTCCTTGTGTCCTTGGGCCCTTGGGCCCTTGGGCCCTTGGTCTTTGGGCCCCTGGATTTTCGGCTTCGATCCTTGGGGGGGAGGCTTGCGATCCCTGGCGTCCTTGTTGTCACATACCGGGGTTCCCTCCCTACCTAATCTTTCATCCGAAGAAATGGACAGATTCGGAGAGGGGCAAAAGCATTCACTTGTAGCCCGTAAACATGCTGTCATCCCTACCAAGCGAGCTAGCTGGGGCTGCGTTTCCAAGATTCCAACAGAGGGCAGCTGTGCGAGCTTGCACCGCATGCTCCGATTCTCAGTCGTATCTCGTATCGTGCTTGCGTTGCTTACTGTGTTGCAACACGAGTGCAGTCATCATCTTCATCATTTTAACTGTAGCTAGAGGTTACGACAAGGTATGAGACATGCAGAACATGATGTTTTCAGTCGAAATATGTGGAGGTGGCTGGTTTGGCTTTCATGTGCCTATCTTTAGCAACATTTGCATGTTTGGCTGGAATAACATCACTGACTACTACAATGTACAGAATGTCCTGCACAAATGCGTAGAGAAGAAGAAGAGAGGAAGGGGGATAGACAGGAAAAGAGGGAAAAAGGAAAAGAGGGAAAAAGGGAAATAGAGAAGAGGGATGTGAAAAAGCAAGGAAGAAGGAAAAAAAGAAAAAGGAAAAAAAATATTTAACAAAACTAGCTGCCGATAAGATTTGCGAGGTACGGAGCACTTGCAAAAAAGCAACTTCCTTGTCTAAGACATGCCGCAAGGTCCAAGAAGACGGCCTTGTTGGCTGTTCGGTAAGACGGGGCCCATCGCGTTAAACACGTTCTCGCTAGGACCCACTCATGACAGCCGCCAACGAACCGGGGCATCCTGCCATTGGTCGGCATCCACAACTGTCATCTTTTAGCCTCCGTGCCAGCTGGCGGCCAGGAGTCTCCCTTGACATGGCTCGTAATTTAACAAGAAAAGTCTCCATTCCACGGCTGTTCCTTGTAGAGTCTTCCATTGCCTCCTCAACTGACCGATCGACAACAGGGCAAAAAGACCCCTGTTCGTGGTGCTGTCATAGCTCCTAGAATTCCGCTTCCGTTATTATGCTGCCTCAGCGGCCAACAGACAATTACTACTTTGATGCTTCTTTTTGGGGGGGGGGGTCCGATAATACGGAAGCGAGATATCTTATCCCATGTCCCATCTCTGAGCCGCTCAAGAGCTACTCCGATGCATCCTTTAACATACTAGCTTGATTACTGCAAGATGTTACTGCGAGATGCTGCAGAAACTATCTTGCAGCTCGGCACGATCTTTTTTTTTTTCTCTTTGCTATCGTCATCCCTTACATCAGCCGGCCTGCTCTAGTCTTCTTTTCCCATCTCACCCATTTTAGACAAAATCTCCCTTCACTCGGGATTTGTACCAATCAAAGAGTTCGCTCGCGCAAGGAGCAAGAGTTCAAGCTCCTTCCAATTTGCCTTGCCATCTCGGATACGCTCGCTTCCACGGCTCGACATCGCCAGCAGTCGCCACCGGCACCCGCTACCGGCGCGCTCATGCAAGGTTACGGATCTGGGTCATACAAATCTCATCTGTTGTTTTATTTTACTTTAATGCTCTCCTTATAATCTGCTCTCATTCTTGTTCCTTGTTTTCTCTCTCTATTTTTTGGTGCAGACACACGCTGTGACACGCCTTGGCGTGCTGTGACATTCTGTGGCATGCTGCCAAGGAAAATAAACTGTCAGGAAGAACAGAAAACAACTGCCAAAGTCAGACTAGTCCCAAGGTCTCAAAGTCACCGAGCCGGAATCTTGGCAGTGCCTTCATTCTTGACGCCGTAACGGGCCTATCACGGTTAGACTAACGTCCGCCTGCTATCATTACGCAAGAGCAGGGCACGAACAAAGGCATGCCGTTCTGTGAAGATAGCTACAGCTGAACACGCCGTAAACGAAGACGCCAGAACCTGCGTCGGCTAAAGGGCAATGGTAAAAACCCTCACACTAATCGGGGCCATGTTTGGACCGCTGCGGCCTAGACGATAAACTTTTACTGATGTGCCGTCGGGACTAACACGGCCAACAAGACCCTGGTAAGATTTGCTCTTTGACAGATCCGTGACAGCTGAAGGGAAACGGGGCATCAGCTCGACGCTCGACGCTCTTAGCACGGTTCTCGCCAGCTACGTTCCTCGACTCGAAAAATCGCGCCTTGCCATTGCATCTTATTTTTACATTATTTTCTACATTATTTTCTACATTACTAAGGAGAGACTACAGGGGTAGTGTCTGAAATTGTTGAAAGAAATCCGATTGCTATCATGACGCTACGACTATACTATGTAGAGAGCAGCTAGAATGCCCACTCCATTCTTCGTGCTACGCGGCTTCGCCACTGGTAGATCCGGAAGTTTGTTTTGAAAAGAAAGAAATCGGAATTCGCAGCTCACATCGGAAAGTACCATGTTCCCTGCAAAGCTGTCTAATGCAAATTAGCTTTTCTGTTTTCAACAAGACGAGACGGGGCGAGCATGGCCTGCTAGGCGGACCCTCGAGCAGCTTAGCCTGCAATCGATACAAATGGTTCTTATGTTGTGTTGGAAAACTCTACAGCATTCTCTCTCTCTCACGCGTGCGTTTGTTGGATATAGTAAGATGCATAACGGTAATCTTACTCGGTTGCGAGGGGAAGCACGCCGCCACGACTCTTGTCTTAGACTCATGCCACTCGTGTCAGTGGTCGTCGGTTCCGCGAGAAACGCTATCCCAGGCACGGTTACGTTCTTGCATTTCGTGGAGGGGAAATTGATCGCTAAAATAATCCCGTCAAAGCTCGGTAGGTCTCTGGGGTATGGCTGACCCAACCAGCTCAAGATGTCTTGGGACGGTATCGAGCTCGTTAACAAGACCAATGGCATCGCTTCCGTCGGAGCTAAAGACGGCCAGATCGGAGCTCTTTCAAGCTCTCCCCACGGCAGCAAACTAGTCTGAGCGTATTGCCGGAAGCTTACTCAGTGGCAACTCAGCCCTCAGGCTCGGTGTGGTCTAAGCCAGTAGTAGGAGCATCTTTCGTCGTGGCCCCAGTTTGTCCGACTTCTTTATTGTTGGTTTGATATCTTGCTCGATGTGCCCCGAATATCCCGATCGGCTTGGAGGCTTGCCGCGTAAATCTTGACCGAGATATAGACAGGCAAGTGGAGGACTAGACGAACAATCTCCAGCTGAGGGGAGTATCTGCCCCAGGCTTTTCACCTGGGCTATTTGTATAGTATAAGCAAAGCAGAAAGTACGCAAACGTCTAGCAATGTAAATAGCTGCATTCCTTCCATTCTGCAGCATTTCATAACTCCATACTGACGTAGTCGTAAAACTTACGGTTCAGTCGGGGGGTACGCATGTTGCTTAGTCATCTACGTTGTGCTCGATCGATGCACGTTCAGCAGAGTCTTGTGTTGTCTGGTTTTGTCGTTTCGAGATCATGTCAGTATTTCCACTTCTTTTTTAAGTCAATCTGACAAGCGTAAGGTAAACAAAGAAGCAATTGTCTGGTTGTGTCTATGACGTTGTGGGTTTTTGCTACATTCTATAGATGTAAAGTTTCAAAAGTAATGCAGAAGGGCAGTTTAAATGTAATTGTATGTGTTGCTAAGGTGGAAATATGATATCCAGATTATGTGATGCACTTACTTTGTGGTGTGTACAACAATATAAACGAGTATGCAGATAAAAATAAAAACCTGTTTATTATTATTACAACGGCAACCAAATATTTTCAAAGGTGTAATAAGTCTTCATTATATTCTTTGCTTGCTCTTACAAATTTTATACTAAGATTCGTTTTGACGTTAGAATTAATTTACCCGACATCGCAACTAAGATATTTGTTTGATTCTCTTTGTTCATTTCGTAGATTCAAATATAATTATACAACTATAGCCGCTTCCATCATCAAAGATTCAAGTAAATCAAGATTTCTATCAAATAGCAGCACAAAGAGCACCATCCGGATAGAAGGAGATATGATTTGGGACAATGTGCACCCATTACAATTGAGGATCTATGCGAAAGTAACTGCTCTGCTTTGCCGACACGGTACTTTTTCAAAATATGCCCTCTTTTCTCGGCCAAATCAAAGGACCGGCAAATTATCCCCCAAATATGCTAATTACAACTGGAATCAAGCAGGCGTAGAATCGGAGCTCAAGAAGAAAAGTGCGGTGCGTTGAGGAACAGTCCCATCAGGACGCCGCCAAGAGTCCCGGCAATGGGGATGGTCATGACCCAGGCCAGCAGGAGCAGGCCGACCCGGTGGAAGTTGACGGCCTTCAGGGTGCCGTTGCAGAGGCCGACGCCGACAGTGGCGCCGGTGATGCACATGGACGTGGACACGGGTAGCGAGTACTGGGAGAAGACGAGGACGGTGATGGCAGCGCCCATCTCCATGGAGCAGCCGCGGGACGGCGAGTGGTACGTGATCTTGTTGCCCATGACTGCAGGCGAGGTTAGCAAGTGTGGAAGAGAGCTAAAGGTTAAAAAAAAAGAAAAAGAAAAAGAAAATGAGAACCCACCCTTCATGATGTTGTAGCCGTAGGTGATCAGGCCCAGGGAGATGGACAGCGAGAGGACGGCCAGCTGCCACACGGGCACGGCAGCCTTGGAGGCGGCAGCGTCGCCCGTCTTCCAGGCCGAGTAGATGACGGCCCAGGGGCCGACCGAGTTGCCAATGTCGTTGGCGCCATGCGCAAACGAGGCCGTGCAGGCCGTCAGCACCTGCACGAACGAGTAGGTGTGCTCGACCTCGTTGGGGTATTTTTCCGCGTGCGCGTACACGCGCTCCATGCGGGCGCCCTCGGGTGTGCCGGCGACGCCTGACTGGGCCGCGTGGATGTCGTAGTGCAGGCCGTACAGGGCGCCGGCGACAATGTACGCGGGCACGCGCCGGGCAAAGATGCGCAGGTTGCTCAGCTCGTAGATCTGGCCCGCCCCCATGGGGTTGTTGTGCAGCGTGCGCATGGCCCAGCCCAGGGGGCCGCGGTTCTTGCGGAGCTTAGCGTGGAATCGCTCGTTGCTCTCGGCGACGAGCTCCTTGTAGGTGGCGGCCTGCCGGACCTCGGCGACGACCGCCGTCTTCTGGTCAGCGGCTCCCTCGTCGATCCGGTGGGCCTCTTTGTCATCCATGGAGCCGCCGGCCGACGCGGCCGAGGACGTCTGCCAGTTGTGCTGCTGCTGGTGGTGGTGATCCTGCTCCTCGTCGTCCTGGACGACGGCGTAGTTGGGCACGACGGCCCGCTCGGCGGTCTCAGGAGCCGGGCGGCTGTACAGCAGGGGCCCGTAGACGAACATCCACCACTTGATGCTGGCGTCCTTCTTGATCACGCGTGAGTGCACAAAGGGGACGAAGAAGATGGCCGACAGCAGGCAGACGCCGCCGCCGGTGCCCATGGTGACGGCTGCGATGTACCAGGCCGGCTTCTTGGCCAGGCCGAGGCTGGGCGAGCCCTTGTAGACGATGGACAGGGTGCAGATGGTGCCGGCGATGAGGAAGAAGAAGGGTGACGTCCAGACGGACCAAGGAACGGGGTTCTTGCGCATGTGGACGGTGAACTTGATCAGCAGGAAAATGGTGGCACCGAAGCCGCCGGCAATGAGGGGAGCCATGCCGAGGCCGGCAAAGATGGCGCCCATGCCCTTGCCCTTGTTCCAGCCCCACTGGACCTGGGAGGCGCCGACGGTGGCGACACCGACGCCGGCGACGGCCGAGATGAGCGAGTATGTCGACGACACGTGGGCCGAGTGCCGGGTGCACCACATGACCCACGATGAGGCGGCGGCGAGCGCACACGTAAAGGCTAGCATCTGCACGCCGGCGTCGCCGCGGAATGCCGCCGTGGGGATGATGCCGTTCTTGATCGTGTCGGCCGTGCGGGCACCTACGCAGATGGCGCCCAGCAGCTCAAAGACGGTGCCAAAGACCATGGCCTGCCGGTAGGTTATGGATCGCGACGACACGCTGGTCGCCCACGCATTGGCAACATCGTCTAAAAGGAAAGAAGAACAATTAGCATCATCGAAAGAACAGTTTGCGTATATGTTGGTGTACGAGGGGCAACTGCTGCTACTCACTGGCGCCGTTGTTGTAAGCATCGAGCAGCGCAAAGAACGTGCCGATGGCAAAGACGTAGGTGTATTGGTCAAGCATTGCGAACTGATACCTCGAGGTGAGTGAAGATGGAGGAAGGTTGTCAGTGGCCCTTCTTGGGATGTCTGCTGCCTTGGTCGAGGGCCGAGGGGACGGCAGGAGGCGAGCGAGCTGGCGATTTTATATGTCTGCTGTGGAAATCATGATTGCAAAGGACCCGTTACACTCTCTGGTGCACTGCTTTCTCCGCTCGCTCTACCTGCTTTTACGATACCGGCATTGATGGAACTATGTCCAGAGGCGCTTCTCTTTCCCAACATTGATTTGACTTTTTTTTGTTTAGGCCGCCCAGAGAAAGAGCCAAAAGCAGTTCACCGAATACTGAGAAAAGGACCTTCCACTGCAGTTTTGCAGTGCCTCAATTGTTTTGTTGGCGTCTTGGCCATCTTGGCCGTCTTGGCTGAAGGCTGGGCATGCCCTTAAGCTTTCGAGGACTGCCCACGTGCTCTTGCATGAAGCTCTTGCCAAGCCTTGCCTCTTTCTGCCAAGCCTACCCGTCTCGCTGGCGCCGAAAAAGATGGATCGAGACTCGCCGGCTGCCGCCAGATAGCTTTCTAGGCTCGGGCTGGCATCGAAAGGTCGGGGCAGAATTGCGCGGAAATGGAAATGCCTTGGCGACAGCTTTTTTCAAGAGGAAGCAGGACGCACGTGGGTGGACATTCGTGTCTCTATGGGGAGCAGCAAGATTTCGAGCTCGCTCGCGTGAGCAGATTCTGTATTGGCGTGCGGAGGAGTCCGTATCAAGCCGACCTTCCCATGTGCAAGGTGAGATGATTGCCCATGCACCGCAACCACAGTGGATGACGGGAGGACCATGTGCATTGGGTTTTCGTCAAAAGGCAGCAGCAGCAGCATGTTTCATTTCGGCTGTCTGCAGTGCGTTTTGGCAAGAGCGGAGCACCAACATGCATCTGGTCACGTGTCTGTAAACTGGCACAAGTAAAGACTCAACAGTCCAGTCGAATTGGCACAAGAAGCAAGCACTGATAGGAATGTTGAATTAATGCCCGCAGTCAAAGAGACATTTGGCTCTGCCATTCTACTGACGCGTAGCATTCTATTTTCGCTCACCGATCTTATGACAGCAACTTGCTTTTCTCCCTGAAAACGTTCCCAGGACTTTGGGCATTCCTCATGCGGCCCACAACTGGGCTTCCCCCCACTGGGCCCCACACTGTGGCTGCGATGTGGCTGCATAGGACGAATCGCCCCGCGTTTTCGACGCGTCAAACGGCCAGACAGCTAGAGCATCAGCGTCGACAGCTTGTTTTCTGCTCTGCCTGCAGCAGCTCTCTGCAGACGCCCGATGATCCTGTCCGCATCCTGCGGGATCCAAGACCGTTTTGCGTCATCAGACACGCAGCTGGGCGGTTTCTAACCCAATTGTGGCTGCCTTGTCGCCGGCCACAGCAGCATTTCAGCATTTCAACATTTTTCTCAACCTGAGCCTAAAAAACGAGAACCAGTAGCTTCGGAGAAACGACGATTTCCCGATTCCCTGCTGCCTTCGACCCGCCCTTTGACATCATGCGCCCCTTCATCTCGCCGGCGAGGATTGTCCTCCTGACGCTTATCGACATCTACTGCACAGATGGCGCTGTGCCCAAGGCAGACGACGACTTTGTCCTGCAGCTCATCGGCAGCTACATCGCCGACACGTACGCGCAGCCCAGCACCAGGCGGCAGCGCCACGCGGCCCGCTGGCAGCGCGCCTACCTCAACGTCGACCTGCTGTCGCGCCTGAGCAGCCTGCGGGCGCCGCTGCAGGGCTGCTTCGCCGCCGCCGCCGCCAGCGCCGCCGACCTGCCCATGCCTATGTCCATGCCCATGTGCGCGACGCTGTGGGACATGCTGGTGGCGCGGCTCTGGCTGCGGCTGACGTGTCTCGACGACCTGGTGCCCTTCTTTGACGGCCTCGGCCGGCTCGTGGCGCCGACGTACGCACAGCTGCGGGCGCGGCGCGAGCTCGGCCTGGCCGACGATGATGAGCACACCCTGCTGCTGGATCGCCGCGCGCCCATGGGCCAGCTGGTCTACCAGGCCTGCATCGAGTTCTCCCGGCTGTCGTTCTCGGGCCGCTGCGACCTGTGGGAGGACTTTGTGCGCTACCGCAACCCATCGCGCGCCGACTTCAACATCCTCTGGCCGCACGACTTCCCCACCGACCGGCTCAAGATGGACGCCGTCCTGACCGAGTACCAGGAGCAGTGGGGCGACCGGGTCGACGAGATTGAGCGCGTGACGTTTGACCGCATGCTCAAGGACACGTCGGTGTCGGCGAGCTCAGACGAGACGGAGAAGCTGGTGTCGCTGCTGATTGACAGAGAGAGTGCGTTTTTTTTTCCTTTTTTTTTGTCGTCAATTGGAAAGAAAGGCGAGAGCGAAAAGCAGAAGATCGAAAAGAAAAGAACAGCACCAAAAAGAGAAGAAAAAAGGAAAAAGAAAAAGAAAAACCCCAAAACTGACCAACTCTCCTAGGATATGGCTTCCGGCCCAGCCACAGCCTGCGTGCCGCTACGGACAAGGCCATCCAAGGATCCACACTGATCCCGGCCCAGACGACATACTACCGCCTGACGGAGGCGTGGCGCATGGGCGACAGCCACACGGCGTACGACCAGCTGCACCGCTACTTTGACCTAGTGGCCCGGCAGGGCGTCGGCGCCGCGTTTGGCTACAACATGGGTCCCATGAACAAGGCCATCATCCAGCGGGACTTTGGCGAGCACACCGACGGCCTGCTGTCGATGCTGGACGCCGTGCACGCCGGCCGCGAGTCGCGCGACTACAGCTCGCTGCGCTTCTCTCTGCTGTGGCTCTACCTGTACGCGCGCATGCTCCCGCGGCACATCCGGCCGCACCAGCTGCAAGGGCTCGCCGGCCGCCCGACCGACGGCGACCAGGTGCTGCCGTACGTGCGCCACGACGCCCGGATGGCCCAGGCCCACGGGCACCGTGCCCTGGCCTCGGTGCTAGAGGCACGCGTGGCCCTGGGCGACGGCCGGCCGCCGCTGCACGCCAAGATCTGCCTCCGGGACGCCAGCCGCCTGGTGGTGGCCCACAACGAGAACACGCTGCAGGGCCAGCTGGCGAGCACGACGATGCTGCTGTGGGACAGCCTGGGCCAGTACCGCCTGGCCGTGTGCCACGGGCGCGCCTTTATGCGGACGCGCGAGGAGACGGTGCCGTTCGACGACGCCCTGCGCGTGGCCTCGCGGCTGGCGCTGCACTATGCTGGCAGCGGCGCCTTTGCCGAGGCCCGGGCCGTACTGTTGCGGCTTAGCCCCGAGGGGCTGTCGTCGGTGCGGCCGCAGAGCCGGCTGCGGCACGTGCTAACCATTGTGGCCGCCACCGAGGCCATGCGGGCGCGGCGCTTCGACGAGGCCGACGACCTGCTGCTGCGCCGGCTGCCCTCGGGCGGCTACCCCACGACGTCAAAGGTGGCGGCAAAGGCGGCGGCGGCGACGCAGGGCCCGTCGGAGCTCGACGCGGACCTCGCCGCCGACGTGGCCCTGCTGCAGATCCAGTCGCTGGCGCAGCGGGGCGGTGGCTCGCTAGTGGCGGCACGCGACGCGCTGGAGACGTTTGAGGCAGCGTATGACGGCGGCGTGGGCGACCTGCACGTGCTGGTGCGCATCAGCCTGGCGCGCAGCGACCTGTACGCGCGGGCCGGCCGCGCCGTGCGCGCGCTGTCGATCCTGATCCGCTCCGTGCAGGTCTGTCTGGGCCGGCGCTACCACCAGCTGCTCTGGGAGGCCGTCGGCGCCTTAGCCCAGCTGCTGGTGGCCGAGGGCGAGTTCCGGGCCGCGCACACGCTGCTGGCCGTCGCCATCCCGCGGGCGCTGCAGACCCACAACGGCGAGCTGGCGGCGCAGCTGTACCGACACCTCGGCGACGCACACATGGGCATGGCTGGCGAGCTGTGGAAGAGCGGAGCGGCGGCAGAAGAGAAGAGCAAAAAGGTTAGCCGGCAGGCCAAGATGAAGCGGCACCTGTCCAAGGCCTGGTGGTGCATTGGCCGGGCACAGGCGCAGTGTCGCCGCTCCGGGTCTGGAGACGCAGTGGAGGCCGAGTTCACGATGAAGCGCAAAGTCATTCTCTCTGTGACACAGCGGCTCGTGATTACATAAAGATAAAAAAAGGTTCCTGTCTGCATCCCGGCATAGGAAGCAGCAGCATGGCCTCCCAAGTATTGCCCCAGCAAACAATGATACCCTCATGAACGACAGAAAACGAGAAAAACGAGACAAAGTAGCTAACAGACGAAGAAAATAAAAAATGCAATGACGCCGTATACATTGATTCGCCCCGGGGCCGTACTGTTACCGGTGCCCATTTTCCTGGTCCTCGGCTGCTGAGTCTTCCCTGATCCGGCTCGCGTGCATTGGTGACGTAGGAGTCTGAAAGAAAATGGAGAGAGAGAGAGAGAACGAAGAAAGAAAGAAAGAAGGGAAAAAACCAGCCATAGAGAGAAAAAAGCTCTGTACATTGTAATACCGTCGTTGTCGTTTGTAAATCAGACACGTCTAGCCCGACAGAAACAGCTGCCGCTACCACGGCCACCCCGGCCTTCACGGCCACCACCGCGCTGCCGGCCAGTGGGCGCCTCGCCACGCATGGCCCTCGCTAGGCGGCACTCTGACTGCAGCCACGGCTGGTAGTAGGGCAGGCTGCTGAGGGGCGGAGAGGTGTCGTCGTCATCTTCGATCTTGACCTCGACATCGGGTCCCTCGGTTAAGGAGGAGAGGCTGCCAGCGAACGTGAACGTATATTGTCGTTCGTGTCCTGGCGCCTGCTCCTGCCCTTCTCTTTCCCGGTCTTGGTCCTCCGTCTTGACAGCCGCAGAAGCTGTCAAGATCTTGGCTGCCGCCGCCGCCCGCAGCGATGCCCGCTGCTTCTGTGATGCCCGTCTGTCTCTGCCTCTGTCTCTGTCTCTGCCTCCGTGTCCCTGCCCTCGCCGCTCGCCAAGGCCCATCGTCGTCGTGGGCGCTACCCGCCGCCCGGCGGATTCTTGCTGCTGTGCTGCCTGCCGCTGCAGCAGCCGCGCGGCCTCGCGCGGCCGCCGGACAGGATGTGTTGTTGTCGCCGCCGCCGCCGCCGCTGTCATGTCGACAGCGTGAGCAGGTCGAAGAGCACGTCGTGCAGCCGGGGTCATGAGCGGGGCGGGTGGAAGAGTGTGGGGAGGGGTTTTTGGTGTTCGCAATGCGTCAAGAGGGAAGCTAATTTTAAAGTGCAAGCAGATCAGAGCAGATCAGAGCAGATCACTGGCCCGTAAGATGCAAGGCTAAGAGATTAGCTTTGTGGACCGCTGAAAACGAATGGAGAGACGGTTGTAAAAAACGGACAAGGCCAAAAGCGACAGAGGGCAGCTCACCCACGTTTTTTTATTCGGGAGTAGCATGGCACGGCAGACTGGATAATAGGATAATAACAGACAGAACAGCCTCGCCGGAAGGCGACACGGGGAATTGCGGATTAAAGATGATGGGGGCAGCGCAATAAATAGCAAGATAGCAAGGCTGGAAACATTCTGTTTGCGGCTGGACATCTCAGCTGCGAAACGTGTGCTTTTATTATTTTATTATTTTGTTAGATCTATTTTATTGTTTTTAATGGTTTACTATTTCCTGTGGCCAGGGGGCCGTGCTTGCCTTGCCTGTTCCGGCTGCTCGCTCCTGCCCCTCAAGCATTCGCAACATGAAACAAAGAAGGCAAGAGTGAAAAACAGCACCAACCGTTCTATTAGCTTTAGATAGCTGAAATATGTATTCAGCGTCTTTCTTGACTCGCATCTTACATTCCGCATTCTGCATTCTGCATCCTGCACCTCATCCCCCATATCATTCCTCCATCTCGTCGTCGTCATCGTCATCGTCATCGTCATCGTCATCATCATCGTCGTCGTCCACCAGCAGCACGCCAAACAGCTCGGCCTGCTCCTGCAGCGTCCGCCCCAGGTGCGTCTTGCCCTCCTCAATGTACTGCACCATGCGGTCGGCCTCCTGCTCGATGCGCATCATCTCCAGACGGATGCTGCCGACCGAGTCGCGCAGGTGGTCCAGCGACTGCGCCATGTCGCCCTCGATCGTCACCTGCCGCGCCGCGTCCTCGCGCGCCTGCGCCTCCAGCTCGGCCATCTCGGCCTCGTCCAGCTGCAGCCGCACGACAATCTCCTCCGTCTCTGACCGCAGTTCTAGCTCCGGTTCCAGGCCGTTCTCCTCCTCTTCCTCCTCCCCCTCCCCCCCACGCTGGCTACCGCCAACTGCGAGCCGCGTCAGCTGTGCCAGCGCCTCCTCTGCCCGCACCACCTCGCGCCGCACCCGCGCGTGAAACGCCGTGTGCGTCTCGCCGCCCGGAGCCTCGTCCACGAACAGCGCTGGCACTTGCTCGTCACACCCGCGGCACCGGCGCAGCGGAAACGCCGCCGGCACTGCTTCCCCATCGTCCCAGTCCGCCATCGCCATTGCCAACACTGACGCCGACGCTGCCGCTGGCTCGCCATCACCACCAGTTGGCAGCGTCGGAGCGTCGTGCAGCGCCTGGTGCAGCGCGTAAAAGGCCTCGGTATGGAACTCGCGCCCGCACCTGGAGCACCGGAACGCTGTCGACACCGGCGGCAGCGAGTGCACGGACGTCCGCAGCACAGGTCCTTCCACGGCTGCCGCTTGGTCCATACTCTGCAGCTCTGCCCGTAGCGCCAGCTTCATGCGCACGAGCCGGTGGCGCAGGTGCAGCAGCCGGTCCGGCAGCGTCGCCATCTCCGACTCAGCCTCGGCCACGTACTGGCGCTCGGCGGCCAGGTCGCGGATCATGGCCTCGGCCGCCGCGCCCTGCTCCCTGGCCACGCTCTTGATGTCGCGCAGCCGCTGCCGCTCCGCCTCCGTGTCCTGCACCATCGCGTCGATGTCGGTCGCGCTGAGCAGCGGCAGCTCCAGCTCCAGGATCCGCCGCACCACCGTCTCTTTTGTCAGTTGCTCCTTGTATGAGAATCGCAGCTTCTTGAAGAGCCCCTCAAGGTAGTCCAGCTCGCTCAGCGCCGACTGGTAGTCGGGCGCCCCCGGCCCGCCGTCGCGGTGCTTGACAATCTCCAGCAGCGCGTCCAGGCCCTCCTGCGCCTCCGCCGACTGCACGTAGCGCGTCATGTGGTCCATGTGCACAATATTGATGAATTGCGCCGACTGCGCGTACAGCTCGTCCTGCAGCCGCGCCCCGTAGTCTGCACCCGTGCTTTTGCTCTTGCTTTTGCTTTTGCTGGTGCCGGCACCTGTCATTGGCGCAGTCTGTGGGCCGCTGCCGCTGCTGCTGATCGACGACGCGCGTGTCGACGCCGCCTCCGACGGCTCTGAAGCTTCGGCCGACCGCCAGGATTTGGACGACCGCGTCGAACGCGCCGACATGGCCTCCGAAGACACTCTTGTTCGGGGCATGGCAGAGAATAAAAAAGAATCGTAGGTTTAGCGCTCGTGAGATTGTACTCTGTCTTGCTGTCTTTCCAGCTGTGTCTACTGTCTCAGTCAGTCTCCAGGCTCGCGAGGCAAGAGAAGACAGTACCACGACTGCGAGGACTCGGCAGTTCCGTTCTGCTGTGCGCGGGGAAAGTAAACAAACACTACTAACCAGAAGTATGACGTCGTCTCTAGCCAGGTTGGCGTTTCCAATTGCTGGGAGTAAGGAGGCACAAATAGACAAGATACTCTCGAATGACCCGGCTTTCAGTCTCGATAACAAGTGCTGATGCATTCGTCTGTTATATACTGAAAGAAACAACGATGTTGAGGGGGCATCCTTAAAGTTTGTTGACATGGTTAAAATACCACGCTAGTCCACTTTCGGATGGCTGTTCTGAAGCAGAGCGCCGCAACGACGCCACCACTAGCCAGCGCCTGCTGTGTGCCATAGCCACCACAAATCAGAGCCCTCCAGTCTGCAAGTTCAAAGCTCAAATTCCTTTTGGCACAACACAGAGCACACAACAAGGCGCACTTTGAAACGAGATGGCCCCCTTTTTGAACGCCATATCAACTCAAAATGTGCCCGGCAGTGATAGGCTGGGTAGGCCTCTGACTACGGCAGTACCGTATATTTCACGTAGCGTAGCGATCTATCATCGGAGAAAAGGAAAAAGGGAAGAGAAGAAAAAGCCTTTATACACTGAAGCTCCACCACGTACTCCGTAGAAGCCACGAATGTGCGAGACTCTTGCTGATTTGAACTTTTTTTTTTCTAGAAAAAAAAAAAAGCACATACGCTCAAAAAGAATTGTTACTCTCTCTCGCCGGGAATTGAACCCGGGTCCCGGGCGTGACAAGCCCGTATACTGACCACTATACTACAAGAGATCTCCACATTGGATGTCACATGCCTCAGTGCAGTGCACTTTAAGCCGGGATGAGGCGCACCAGCAGAAACGGTTGAGTGCCCACGACCACGGACACAATGATGCACAATTCTTACGAACAAATCCGGATGCTCGCACCCATAACCCAGGCGTCTCTTTCAGCAGAAATCACGACCATACAGTCCTCACGATCTTCTACACCTTCACGAAAAAATCGCTTGGCTAGCAGGGAACTTTTCTGCAGTCTTGCTGCGCCCTACATGTCATCGCTAATGTTGCCGTTGTAAGCTTGTGGCCCAACTGTTTGCTGGTGTTGTCTCGCGGACTCTATGATGACAGATTACAGTGCTAGATCCAGTCATTGGAGTAAGCGCCATAGGATCAAAGATGCCACAATTCTAACATTAAATGGGCTTGTGGTTTAGTGGTATAATACTCCCTTAGCATGGGAGTGGTCCAGGGTTCGATTCCCTGCAAGTCCAATTTTTTGAGTCCATTCTCCACTTCTTCACCACATTATATACATATGTATTTTTTTATTGTCTTCTTGAACAAGATATAACTCTAGGTATATGCTACGAGAAGGGATTATCTAGAACACGCACTGGCATTCTATTTTCGGATATAGCACCGCCTTTTTCTATTCGTCGATGCACCGGGGTGAAGCTGGCTTAATTGACCATTCTTGCTGAAAAAAGACATGGACGACGAAGTTCTTGGTGTCCTTCGCATGTTAGTCGAAATGCTATTGACCGCTCAAACCTTGAAGCACATCGGAGCTTACTGCAGGATAAGAATGTTCTGATCAGCTGCTCTGTTCGTGGCCTAGTCGTCTTTTTTTTTTTGCAGTCTGGTCGCCCGGTCTGTTCTAGACATAAAACATAAGGCGATGTAAATAAAGGTCAGTTACAAACACGCCCACGTAGGGAAAACAATGGAAGTATGTACTTGAGAAAAAGAATACTCATAACTCCAGCATAGCTGACGACAACAAGCTCGAGCACCAAATGGACTCACCATAATTTTCATGTGTAGATGCAGTTGCGCCATAGCAGCAGCAGGATAGAGAAACGAGAACGCACACGAGTCTCACCGCCTTGTTCACACACTTCCTTTCAAAGGCACTTTTGTTTGTCGCATAAGCAGTTTGATTACTTATCACGCTCCTTGTATGTGATAATCTGGCCGGTGAGGTGTCCATAGCTGCCTACAGGATGCCCACATACCATCAGAGCGTAGTATATGGAGGGATTGCTGCCAAAAGTTCTGGCATCAGTTTCTTAGACGCACTGCTGGTTGACCGCTCACAACAGCACAAAAACACCTATACGTTGCAATGATGCTTTTCCTGTGGCTCCAAGACTTGGGCTCTCTCGATATCATGTAGATACGCCGTTGCATTTACTACAGCTACTAAACGGCGACGACGCGTACATACGCTCGGACAGACAGTATTATGGCTGTAGCTCGAAGAGGAACAAGCGTGGTGTCTCCTGGAGGGAGGGCATTTGGTGTCCTTCTCACCTTCCGTTCTAACAGCCTCGCACCTTCCGTTATTGTAAGTTGAACCCGAATAAACGAAACCCCCGAGTTTTTTTTTATTTAGGTTTTTTTTTCACAGCCCTATAATATCAAAAAGCAGGAAAGAGCATTGCTCTTGTGCACAGAATCATACGCAGAATTCATACACAGACTCACACACTCACATTTTCAATCCATTCAAACTCCCATCTACTATACTCTACTCACTTGTGCTTGCTCTACTCTTAAGGATCTCTGGATCCTCTAAACCATACACGCGATGGATGGCACTCCCCTGCTGAGCCGTCGCCTGGCTCTAGCCAGCGATGACCCACGGTATCGAAGCCATCTTGAAACCATTGCCAGTCTGGCTAACATTGCTATGCCAGGCCAGGAGCGAGCCTTCTTGCTCAACCGTTTCCTCGCTGCCGAGGCTGAGCGGCGTCTTGCCCAGACCTCTCAGCACTTTGCATACGGGATGCCCCCCTTGCAGACCATCAATCAAAACACCACATATTTCAATCCGGCGATGCTCCCTGCTCAGCCGACTATTCCTATGCCCAACATCGTTTCTGAAAATGTGCCTTTTGGCATGGATCAGAGAATTTTCACTCAGAACACTGCTTTAGCCGGAGGGCAGCTGCGAGACTTTCCCATTTTCCCCAATGCAGCAGCTTACATCCCTGGGCCTTCGTCCAGCCCCATTGTCAACAACAGCTTTATAAACCACCCGCATATGCCGGCGTTTATGACTGGTCTGTCGTCGCGGACTCTGTGTGCAGACCTTGGTATCCAGCTGTCGGAAGATGCCATTGCTATTGAGGCAAAGCCCGACGACAATGTTCCGTGCCCTGGCCTGCGAGGCTCGGCAGACCCATTCTTGACAGACATGCCAGCTGATATGCTGGCGTGCCTAGAGAACGAGTTTTGTGGCCATCATGAGACACCGGAGTACACTCAGACTTTTTCTGAAATGCTTTCCGATACGGCCTCTTTCACCTATACGGATTCGCCCCAAGAGGAGATCAGAGTTTCCATCAGACAGAATCCGTACCTGATTCGACTGCCGCAAGAACTATTCTCAGCTATCTGCGACTTCCTCCCATGGTCAGCCAAAGAGCTTCTGAGCAGGACCTGCTCGCAGATGTGGAAGCGGCTGCATTTTACTTGCAAAGAAGCCGTTAAAAACATGTCCAGAGACGAGCACTTTCAGCACCAAACCGACATTGCCAAAACGATGCCATCTCATGCTGTGTGTGCAGACTGTGGCCGTATTCATCGTGCTATTATCGGAGATGTGCCTGCTCTGGCTCGTCGTTCATCGTCCTTGTCATGCCCGGTCAAGCTGCAGAAGCTCCGGCGGTCGCCGGAGCTTGGTTGTGGGTACTTCCTGGAGTACCATCATGTGCAACTGGCATTGAAGCTCCGTCGTCTCGGACTTCTTCCCGACTACGTCGATGACATTCTACAGCCTTACTATGTGTCCTCTCGCGGCGAAGACACTTACACCTCGACTGAGATCTTCATCCGGCCTGTTCTCACGACTGACGAGCAGGATCCGTCTTTTCTTGTATTCCGGGCGATGGAGTTCATCGAGCTCCAGTGCAATCCCCCCAAGCCCATTGGACCGGGTACCATTCAGAGTCTTCTAATTTGTCCTCATGTTTCCCTCATCAATCAGGAGCCGGAGAGAGTCCGTCGGCCTGTGCTCTATGAAGCTATTGAAGACGCTCGTATGGGACAGACTACACATAGGAACTATGCATGCCAGCGCTGCCCGACAGACATAAGCATTGATACTCAGGCTGGCCGGCTGCGCGTTTGTGTTTGGCACGATCTTGGCACGGAAGGCATCTCGCCGCTTGATGAGACCTGGGCAGCCAATATTGCAGGGCCCGAGAACAACGACTTTGCTGGCCCCCGTCTTACCCATGCCAATGGCAGCATCAGATACAGATACGAGCGTGCACGCCAATCTCAGCCTTCCCACAGACCCGTGGTGGAAGCTGACCGAGTCATTAGCGGCTTGAACTTGTGGACACTGCACGAAGCTGGGCAGGCCATGGTACGGAACAAGCTTCAGGGGTACGACGCTATGTACCAGAACATGAACATGAACGTGAACGTGAACGTGCAATAGGCAGAACAAGATGCCCAGACGCCTCCATTGAGAACAGCTGTCATGCATGCAAGCATGCAGAGGGAGAACGTGACTCGATAGATTGGAAAGACGGCGAGCAGCCGCTGCAGTGAACCTGTGGGCAACCGCGTACGTGTATTTAGGAAAACCAAACCTTGCATGGCTTCGGTTCATTCATGACCCGCCAGATGTTTAGTAGATCTAGTCTCTAAATAAAATGAAATTTTGCTTTTTGTTTTATTTTCTCTATATCTATTTGGTATCCCCTAGACGGCAAACTCAAAGCGAATAGTTTCGGGGACTGCTATCTTAGTTGTGAAGGAAGCTTGAGAGGAAGTCGGCTTTGCCAACAGGCACGCCCTTGGCCCGCAAGATAGAGTAGGCGGTGGTGACGTGGAAGATAAAGTTGGGGATTGCCTGCTGGATGGCAGCCTGCTTTATCGTCAACTTGACTGGCGTGCCGATATTGCTGCAAGAAAGTGTTAGCTCTTTTCTATTGTTCTTTCTTCCCACCCCTTTCTTTTCTTTCTTTCTTTCTTTCTTTCCACGCATTGGACACATAAAGGCTGTCTGCACTTACAAGTCCACAGTGTTGCTTTCGCCTCGTGCGTTGGCGACGTCTGGCTTGACTGTCTTCAGGAGCCCGAGGGCCACGTTGATGCGCTCATGCAGCTCAGCAAACGTCTTTTCGTTGTTTTCAAACGGCTCTGATGTCACGCCAGTGAGGTGGCCGACGAAGGTCTTGACGTTCCGGGTTGAGTTCTGGACCTGGAAGACGAGCGGGAGCTGGTCCTCAACGAGACGGGCCTGGACGTATTCGGCATTGGCGTCGATACCCTTCTCCTTGGCGTACTCCTCAGCCTTAGTCAGGATGTGGTCAAGCGTCTTGAGGCCGCGAGTGAAGGTGGGGACAGCCACCTCGTAGAGCGTAAACGAAGACATTGTCGGATGGGTGTGTTTTGGCTGTAGATGGGTGTGAGGTGGCGGGAGGATAAGTCTTGTGTAGGGGATGGTAGAGGATAGGGAGTCAATTGGGGTTGAGGTGTCCTTCTTACATGAGAAAACAGAGGCACAACCCTCTTTATATATGAGTCTAGTCTGTGGAGTCTGCGTTCCACGTCGGTATCCTAGTGCTGCATGGCGCGAGTAGCTCTGGTGCTGACGTGATGCGGTGCGTTTTGACCGTAGAGAGCGCGCACGACATTTGTCGGCGACCTCCCTTTGTTGCGTCTCATTCTGTATCTGCTGTTCTTTTTGTTTGCACGCACGGAGCAGCTGCAAGCTGTGTCAGACACGCCGTGAAAGTGAAGCTGAAAATCAAACTCCTCAAAATGTAACACCAGATCTCACCGACACCCGTATTAATAATGCATAGGGGTGGCTGTTTCCGATCTGTGTAGGTTTGTCAGCACGACCGCTCGGAATCCCGCTCGGGTACCTGAAAGGGTGACGAGCTATGTGACTGCCGCCAATGGGCGGGCTGTCAGGGCGGACTGCGGGGAAGCGGTGGGCGATAAGCACACCATACTGCTGACAAATATGGCGTGCTCGGGAAGCTATAGTGATCCGTTATCCCGCCGGCCACAGAAGTTGACGTTTCATGGCTAGGTAAGGTTTGTAATCAAGAAAACAAAATAACTAGATGTAGGATACTTTCTCCAAAAAAAGAAACAAAAATGCAAAAAACGTACAGCAGCGGGTATTCGCTGGTCGTCACCGACCCAACTACTAATCCGCCGATTACAGGTTTAACTAGGGGAGAGCGGACGGGATCCCGTGCTTTCCAGTATCTATGGCCGTACGTGGAAGATGGGAGTGCTACGATGCATCCTATTGCTCATTGCTAGCTCTTAAGCGTAATTTTGACAGTTACTGAATATGCAGTGGCGATGGAAACAACGCTAAAAGTAGAGAGCACAAGGGCGTGCTCGTCAAGATAAGCGGCGATGGGAAAGCAAATGCAGCCTGCCTGCATAATGAACACTCGTACTCTGTAAGCATCGACGACATGTAACCGTGGATATACGTGTTGCCCATTTTTTTTTCGGAATACTCTGTTTCACGGATTAACGGGACGAGTGGGGTATGTATGCAAAAAGGTCTTTTGAAGGATGGAATAATACTCAACCTTGGCAGATACGTAATTTCCAACACGCAGAAGGCCATGTTTAGCGGCGGGTTCAATGGTGAGGACGATATAGACTGCACCGTGGCTCTCTAATGGTGATGGAAGCGGTAAACAGGTATCAAGATATCAAGCTATCGCGGCAGTCACAATGGTCGTCGCTAGATCACAAGCGAGGCACTACTTTCAACGGCAGCCGTCTTAGCACAATCTAGTATCAAGATAACCAACACTACCGCCCATGCCCAGGCCATAAAAACACCATCATTTACGCTCGCCAATGCCAGTATGAGATATAGCTACGTGATGTCCTCTACCATAGGGCCTCATCTAAGAGCTTTCATCAACTTAAAAGACTTGAGAGAACTCTGTGCCTATTGTAGGTTTGCATTATCAGAGTCGAGAAAGGAGAGCTTACATATCCATGAGAAAATATTTTGGTTCAAGCCATTCTGTTGCAGAAACGCATTCTGGTGAGAGAAGAGCTAAGATCATGATACATAGGGACTGTACGACCGTGATTAGAAAACCATTTTAGTAGATTAGGTTACCGTGTTGATAAGAGGCACTTAACAGAACGAAAACTAACAGGTGGCATGGAGGAAGGAGGGATGGTCAAGCTTGTGTGAAAAGGTGTTCTTCCCGAATTTATATGTAAGCGTTCCTTCCATATTCGGCAAAATAATTGCGATACGCTGAACCCAATCTCCAACATGGTGTGCTTCAATGGAGAGGGTGTGAGAGTTGCGTCGCCTTCTCCACTACCATTGCCACCGCTACCGCGATACGTCGTCGCATCGCTAAGAGCGCACTTGCTGTCTCCAACGCCCAGTCCCATTCGATTGACAGATACAGCAGAAGCCCTTGATCTAGGTGGATGAACAACGAACCCTTCCATCCTAGTCAAGAATTGAAATCAAACGAGGCCAAAGCAGAAAAACACAAACTGATTCTGCAGCCGGAAAACACTAAAAGAATGCTAATCGCGGGACATTCCCGCTTCGTGCGTGCATGCACAAACAAACGCACAAAACAGACAAAGCACACACTCACTCACCCACACATACACACCACACAGACACCGCTCACGCACAACGTCCAAATTACAGGCCAGCGACGGCGAAGGCGACTACAGTGACATGGTGGCTACGGTGGCGAACGCTGGTGGCAGCACCGAAGAAGTCTCTGGCACGAGTGGCTGGCACCTTCTCCTGGTGTCCTAGGTGGTACCTGTTTACGAGGAGGTCGAGTTTGGGCCACACATACTGCAACCTACATCGGATAAGTAACACGCTTCTTGACGGCAGTGCGAATGCATATGCAGGCTTCCTAAATTGAAGGATTTAGGGCTACCGAATATTTGGAGAATAAACTAGCATATGCAACGGCAGTCAAACTGGTGTGCCGGATCCTCGCAAGCCTGGTAAGCTTAAAAAGTGGAACAACAGAGCAACAACGGCGCAGGTACACCACGAAAAAGGATGCAGTGCATGCAACAGACTGCCAAAAAGGACAAGTCATCCTGCGGAATATTCAATGAACATAAACGACCACAGGTAGATGGAATATGAAACGGTTTCGTGGTCGGCTCCCGTGTGTCTTGTGCTTCATGTGCTCATAATATTTCAGCTCGCAGAAAACGAAATTCCCCCCAAACAATGTCGCAGCGGTCCTAAATCGAGACACCGAGCACACTGTTTAGAGCCATTGTTTATAGCCGCCAATATCCGAATGCCCAGACAAGAGAAAAGTGGCAAGCCAAGCCGTCACGCGGCGGCGACGCCGGACTGGATGCTGAAAACGAACTGAGAAACACGAGAAACGCGATGCGGTCGGCGAATAGAGCAGCGGTAACGTGTTTTAAAGTCATCACTTGCCATCCATGGCACGGCTTGCGACATGTTGTTCCTCTCAAACAGGCAGGAGAGGTGAATTTGTGTGTCAGAGAAAGGCAAAATTTTCCCTTGGCTGAAATGACAAGCGATGGCGCAATCGACCATCGGTGATGTAGCCCCCAAAGCTAGCGGGGCGGTCCTTGGCCACTAAGACGATATAAACCCTTCCAGAAGCCTTCTACCGCGACAGACTGTGCTGGTATTGTCACTGCATTGTTCGGCCATCTAGTCGAGCAATATATTGTCGTTTTGTCTCCTCCAAAAGTTGCCATCATGTCGAAGCTTATTTCTTCATGGGTATCCAGGGACTCGGCCGTCCCTTCGGCCCCAAGCCCGGATCATGAGAAGAGTAGCGTTGGCCCTCACGACGATGGCGAGATTGGTAAGAGTTTCAGAAGGAGAGGGATCGGACTCTCACTCGCATATGTGCCCCGGAGATCGCTGACATTTCTCTTTTTGCACCAGGCCGCATCGAGCTCGCGCGCGAGTCGAAGCGCCAGATCGGAATCCTATCGGCCACGATGCTGATCGTGAACCGCGTCATCGGTACGGGCATATTTGCCACCCCGGGCACGATCTTGTCGTTGTCGGGCAGCGTTGGGTTGTCGCTGTTCATCTGGGTGGCCGGCATGCTAATCGCCATGGCCGGCACCGCCGTGTACCTCGAGTTTGGCACAGCGATCCCGAAGAACGGCGGCGAGAAGAACTACCTCGAGTTTGTATACCGGCGTCCCCAATTCCTGACGACGGGCCTGTACACGGGCTACGTCGTGCTCCTCGGCTGGGCTAGCGGCAACTCGGTCATCTTTGGCAAATACATTCTCAACGCGGCGCAGGTCGAGGTGACGCGGTGGAACCAGCGCGGCGTCGGCCTCGCCTGCATCACCAGCGCATTCCTGATCCATGGGCTGGCGCTCAAGTGGGGGCTGCGGCTGCAGAACCTGCTGGGGACCATCAAGCTTATCGTCATCGTCATCATCGTCATCGGCGGCTGGATCGCGCTGGCCGGTCACGTGAAGCTGCCCGAGGACGAGAAGCCGCACAACTTCCGCCACGCCTTTGAGGGCACCACCGGCAGCGCCTACGGCGTCGTCACGGCGCTGTACAATGTCATCTGGAGCTACATCGGCTACAGCAACGCCAACTATGCGCTTAGCGAGACGAAGAACCCCGTGCGCACGCTGCGCATCGCTGCACCCATGGCCATCAGCGTCATCTCCGTGCTGTACATGTTCGTCAACATCGCCTACTTTGCCGCCGTGCCCAAGGCCGAGATCATCTCGTCCGGCCAGCTCGTTGCTGCCTCCATGTTCCGCAACGTCTTTGGCGGCACCGCCGAGCGCGCCCTGTCCGTCTTCGTCGCCCTGTCCGCCTTTGGCAACGTACTCAGTGTCATCTTCTCGCAGGGCCGATTGGTGCAGGAGCTCGGCCGAGAGGGCATCCTGCCGTTCTCGCGCTTCTGGGCCAGCAACCGGCCCTTCAACGCACCCCTGGCCGGCCTCTTTGAGCACTGGGCCGTGTCCGTCGTCATCATGCTGGCACCCCCGCCAGGCGATGCCTATAATTTCATTCTAAAGTAAGAAGGTCCTGTTTTTTGTGTCTTTTTGTTTATTTATTTATTTATTTTTATTTTGCAAACGAGCAGCAAACATTCGACATCAAAGCTGACGCAGGTACCCCACAGCCTCATCTCATACCCGCTCGCCATTGTCAATTCGTTTGTAGCTGCGGGCCTGTTGTACTTGTACATCAACCGCGCAGCCTGGAATTGGAGCCCGCCTATCAGCGCAACTTGGCCGGTGGTCCTGTTCTTTCTCCTCAGCAACATCTACCTCGTCGTCGCCCCGTTTGTGCCGCCCTCAGACGGCCAGAGCGTGTATGAGCACCTGCCATATTGGATCCACTGCGTTGTTGGCTTCGGCCTCATCTTTGCAGGTGGCATCTACTGGGTCATCTGGGCCAAGATTCTACCCAAGATTGGCAGGTACGAGCTCGTGCGGGAGGTTCAGATTGATGAGATCGATGGCTGGGAGAGAAATGTATTCGTCCGGAGGCCGCTTCACTAGGCGTCTCTTTATTGTGTCTATTCTATTAATGTAGTTAGTAATGATACTTTTTGTGGGCAGTGGTGATCTGATGCTGTGAATACGTGCTGAGTGTTGCCCCAGCTGTCCTTTGTAATTGATGTGCTGCCGCCTGGCTTAGCGCTATGGCATGGAGAATTCGGACTGCAGTGCGCCATAGGATTCTTCAATTCACCATCCGATATGGTGTAGTGGCTAACATCCGACGCTCTCACCGTCGAGCCCGGGGTTCGATTCCCCGTATCGGAGAACTTAAATTTTTGAGCGGTAAACCTTTTCTTTTTTTTTTGGCGTGTGAATCGCTCAGTTCCATTATGATACGGATTTGAGCACGGATCTGAGGCCTGTAGACATGCAGCCTATAATTTTTTGTGACCGATTTTTACCGCATTGCGTTGGAAGAGATGTGTGCGATGTGTATCGTGCAAAACAGCTAGGCTGAAACAGGGAAGCTTATTGGTGGAACTTTGTCACTGCCCACCCCCTCCGCACGTTAACCCCATTCGATAAAAGAGGTCAAGATAGTACACTGTTTGGTCTTGCAACGTTGACATAGTTTTGATTGCCATCGCGCTGTCTCTTGAGCCAGCCACCCTCACGATGACGGGACTACAACTCATCTCCAAGAGCGTCTTATCCAAAGATGCGATCCGAGAGCACCGCATCAACTGTAACTCTTTTCAGCAAGAAGCAATTATCAGCTACAACGGATGGCAATATGCTTGCTTCTACTCGATGATAGACGACGGGGCCCAGCCCGGGCAGTATGGCGTCTCGCCTCTGCTGGTCAACATTAGCCGGCGCCATGAGTCCGACCTGGGTGCCTGGGAGAGACTCACTTTTACAGACTACGTGCAGGTTGTCGACGACGCGCACAACACCATCTCCATGGGCATCTGCCCAGGTGACGGAAGCATCCATGTGAGCTTCGACCACCACTGCGATCTGTACGTACTACTCAGCGCCCGAGCGGGAATCTTACAGCGTGACGATGAAGAAGAAGAAGAAGAAGAAGAAGAAGATATGATGATGATGATGATAACAAAGCTAACCAGGGTGATTATGGACTAGGCTACGTCTCCGCATCTCCTTGCCGGGGGTGGCCAGCAAGCCGGCCGCACACAAGTGGACGGCTGCCTTGTTTGGACCAGTGCGAAGCAAGCCGCCCGGATCGGCAATTGTGCCGAGTATCTTCTCCGAGATCAGCTACCCGCGCTTCCTTGCGGTGCGCAGCGGGCTGCTCTTCAGTTTCAGGATCGGAAGGTAAGGACATGCTGATTCTGGAAAGTTTGGAGGGGGAAGAGGAGGAAACGCTTACTGATTTGTTGCAGGGCTGGCTCGGGATCTGAAGTGCTGTTCAAGTACGCGCCCCTGACGGGGGAATACGACTACGTGTGCGAGCCCCTCACAGGCCTCCAGAGCAGCCCGTACATAAACGGCTTGAGCTACTCGCGGGGCCTGGTCCATGTCTCTGGCTGCTATCGTGGCTTTTTCTATTACGAGGGGGTCAACGACCAGGCATCGACCGCGCACAAGACGAATGCCGGTCCAAACGGACCGGAGAATAACTACGGCCTGGTTTATATCTACAGCTCCGACGATGGACAGACGTGGAAGAACACGTATGGCACGACCGTTGCGTCGGAGGCAAGCGGAAAGTCCGTCACCCCCAAGACGGAGGGCGTGATGATCTGTGACATACCGCGAGGCTCGGGAATCATGAACCAGGAGGGCCAGGCGTGCGACGATCTTGGTGGTTTCCACGTGCTGAACCGGGAGAACGAGGTTTGGTATCATTACTATCGTAGTCCTGCCGGTCAGTTCTTGCTCTATACGCGTTTACTCCATTTTTATCTATCTCTTTTTTTACGCTTTTTTACGCTTTTTTATTCTTTTTTATTCTTTTTTATTCCTTTTTATTCTTTCTTTCTTTCTTTCTTTCTATCTTTCTTTCTTTCGTTTATTCTATTTTCTTTCCATTGTGCTTACCAAATGCAGGACGCTGGACAAAGTATCCTATCCAGGACTTCCGACCGACGAGAACAGGCTCACGCGGCAGCATCATTGCCGTCGGCAGAGTCGTTTACCTGGCTCTTCCCGGAAACAGCGACAGGTCCCTGACCATCCTTACATGCAACATTTCGGAGCATGCAATCGGCCCACACCAGGTTGCATGGACGGGCGAAGGCTTCGACGGCGAGCCCCATCTGAGCACGTTGAGGAAGGGGGATGCACTGATTCTATCCGTGTACACGACAACCGTGGCAGCCCCGAGAGAAGTTGTGGTGCTGGATTTGGGGAAGGCCGATGACTGACCAGGCAATCATTGCCACCCTAAGAAAAGAATATTTGTACTTTTCTGCCAGGGTTTTCCTTTTTTTTT